>JBBPMQ010000218.1:0-33369 GCA_038090375.1 Boletus rubroflammeus | reverse complement strand
GTTCTCGCAAGGGTATATCAGGTGATTCGAGTGTCGCGCCAACACCGTTTTCTTTTGCTTTTTCTTGCTGGTACTGGATCCAAGCAGTTACTTCTGCACTGTCTGCATGAATACGGTTTGCCCAAAATGTGATGATGCCATCTGAGGGGTCGACTCGTTTTCTGTATAACACGCGGAGCTGCTGGAGGTGTACTGGGGTAAGCTTGGGAAAGACTGTCAACAAAGGCGTCATAACGAGTGGCGTGGATGTATGCGCGTGAATGGACTCACGAATTGTCTCATCGTCGAGCGAGATGGTCGAATGTAGGTCGTCTATAAATGCGGGAGAGAGTGAGTTAGGGGGTTGGGAGGTGGAAAGACGCGCACGTGATGGTTTGCGATGGCGGGTCAACCAGCTGTTGAGTTTCTCGATGGTGAATGCATCGTTGCCTGGTATGGCGCGAAGAATGGCGAGAATGGCGAGTTTTTCAGTTTTGAGTGGGTAGGAATTGACTGTGAGGACATAATCTAGTTTTAAGAGTTGAGTGACAAGGAGAGAGAGAGGGGAGAAAGAGACATGCTTGACAAGAAAGCAGAGCCCTCCCTTGTGAGCCTCACTCTTGGGCGGGTCGTGGAAGATTCAGCATTCATGGTGTGAGTAGAGAAACTCAAGTACACCCTTTTTCTTTACAAAGACACGTGTTGGCTATATCGGGAAGTCGCGCGATCAGAGATAAGATGGAATCAACGGCGAATCAGCAGCCAATCAGCAACCGTCTTCGATTCCTCAAGGGATCCGCATGTGACAATTTGACAAGCGAATTTGTTATACAGCTTACAAAGACATGGACCGTGCACGGTGTGTTCTTCCGACTGCCTTGTCCCAGGCACTCCGCATCGGACCCACCTCGCTCTTCAGCTTCTTCTCTACCACCATGTCCTCCATCTCCCGCATCAACAATTCCACTCGGAACTCGTTCGGCGGACTCGCCATCTGTGCGGGAGACAGCTGAATAGCGTGCAACTCAGTGTTCAGCATCAGGCACACTTGGCAGTCGTCAGCGGAGGATCCGCATGGCAAGCACACGTGTACTCACATTCTCTCTCGACACCCTTGGTCACCTCCTCAATTCTTCCTCCCATCGCTCTCACGATTCCCCCCTCCATATCCCCATCGACCTCCATCATAATGCCAGTAAACAAGACAGGTGCCACCCTCGACACCGCAACAGACATGAACAGAAACACCTGGTGCAAAAACAGAATGTGCTGATATGCTACACGCTGTGGAAACACGCACTCGAATAGCGTCCACCGCGGCGGTACCTGGTCAACAAAAGTGTACACAGAACCTCCGGATGGTGCTGACGAGGGAGCGACGATCAGATACAACTCAAGCGCGAACATTGAAATGAACAGCAGATACCGCCACTGTATACCACTATCAGATTGGTCTAATCCATGTTTGAATGAGCAGATACACACAGCTGCAACCAGGCTCTGCTTGCCCACCACAGAGAACAAGAAAAGTGCCATGCCAGTCATGATATGGCGTGGCAATGAATACAGCAGACCCCGTCTCAGATAGTCCTTCATCGTTGTGCAATCCTGCCAGCGCAGCACATCCGGTCCAAACCTTTGAATACAACAACAGCTTTCAGTTTACACAACACGCATCAACATGGCCTCCCCGCACACCACTCACCTATCATAGGCAAACCGAACAACCGGGTCTTTAAGTGCCTCAAATGCATCCCGTACATCAATGAAAAGTGCCTCTCCTCCCGGGCCAATCCGATCCGGATGATTCTTCCTCGCAAACGCTCTAAAGGCAGCCCTGAGTGCACCCTCGTCTGAACGTGGGTTGACCCCAAGGAGTTCATAAAAGTTCTTCGGAAGTCCACTCGAGGCATCAATAAAGTTGTATGTCAGATAACAGAGCACAACAGCAGCATAGGTGTATCGGTAGTGGCGAATATAAGCTGGCGATCGCGGAGCCGGGTGAGGTATCTTGAATACTCTCTGCGAAAGTGGGTGGATCACAGCGAGCACTTGGCGAGTTGCAAAGTCTGGGAGGTAAGTCCAACACGCGAATTGAAAAAGCGTACCCGACATCTGCCAAATGAAAACCAGTCAGCATTGCATACATGCACGACGAGAAGAGTTGAAAAGCTCAGAGCTGCACAAGACAGCCAATGTGATCTCATATCCTCGACCAAACAGCCCAACTGGAGCCCAATTCAGTGCCACCCACGCTCCTGCATATGTACGCACACAACCACGCGCCCGCAACGCGGTGTTCTCCTGCGTGGACGCTATTGGCGCGCGCCACCATCCGTTCTGGACAGCGTATTGTAGCGTTTGTAAAAGAAACCACGTCTAGTGACCGCCCGCGGCAGAAAGTATCTGGTCTGCGCGGGCTCGGCTAGTGAACGCGTAAAATGATGGCTCTGCCTTTGCCAGCGGGCCCTTGTGCTCGCAGCCACGCTAGTCATTTGAGAGTCGTGCATGTCGGTCTGGCCTTAACAACGCCACAGCGTGATCTTCACTGCGCATCGGACGTCAGACCCTTTGAATGGGTTCGTGGGCAGCGTGGGCACAGTGGACCGTCGGGGGATCGACCCTTTTACTAGAACATCGTCGCAAGCAGCGTAGAACGGTTGGACTCACCATGGACGTGCAGGAGGGGAGAGGAAGAAGCGTGGGAGAGCATTACATCAGATTTGAATGGGCAGACACGTCGCGTTTTCGTTGCAGACCAGTCTCTTTCTCCACGAAACCCGCTGTTCATTTTTTAGTCGCTGGAGAACACGCTCGTCGTTTTGAACGTCTCCTGCACGCTCAGCCATGAATATTTTCCGGTTGTTTGGTCCGTGCACACCCAGCGACCCTGCTAACCTGCTAACTCGTACTGACAGGGGATCTGGCCCACCTGGCCTCCATATTCATCCTTGTGCACAAGGTACACACAACCAGATCGTGTCGCGGTACGTCTCTCCGCGTGCGCGTGCGCGGAGACGGGGACTGACATCGCCTACCCAGGTATTTCGTTCCAGACACAGGCACTCTATGTGCTCGTCTTCATCACACGCTACATTGACCTCTTCTTCCACTGGGTCTCGCTATACAACTTTGCCATGAAGGTCTTCTTCATCGCTAGCAGCTGTTACATCATCTATCTCATGAAGTTCCGCTTCCGGTTGGTCATGCACGTCTTCCTATGTGACACGCGTTGACGACATACACACCGTGTTGTAGGCCCACCCATGACCCATCCATTGACACGTTCAAGATCGAGTACCTGCTTGGACCCTGTCTATTCCTTGCCCTCATATTCAATTACCGCTTCTCCCCGTTGGAGATACTCTGGGCCTTTTCCATATATCTCGAATCGGTCGCTATTTTCCCGCAGCTGTTTATGCTCCAGCGGACAGGCGAGGCGGAGGCGATTACAACGCATTATCTTGCCGCGCTGGGCATTTACAGGGCATTGTACATTCCCAACTGGATATATAGGTACGTGACGTCGTGTGGGCACGTGAAAGTGGTGCTCAATGCCATGCGGCTTTGGCGTTGTAGATACTTTGCGGATGACGTGGTAGATCCCATAGCTGTGGTAGCCGGACTGGTGCAGACGGGGCTATACCTCGACTTCTTTTACGTTTATGTCACAAAGTGCGTCTCTCACTGCCTCTCTCGATCTGTACTCATGGCGCGTGCGTGTTTTTGGTGGTGCAGAGTACTACAAGGACAGAAGTTTGAATTACCGGCATGAGTATCGTTTTGCATGTACGACATGTACAGTTTTGCCGAACGCCAGATTCTTGCTGTTGCTATAATGATCAACGCCGCCACCACGCGGACTTGACCTGTCAATTAGTTAGCGGGCAAGCCTTTGAAATGTACATGACTGGATAGTATGAGCGGGTGAATTTCTTGTGCAACGTGTGTGGGAAACCGACCCCAACTTGACTCTCTTCCGACTGAGCTACATACGCTTCATTCGGTCAATCCTCTCGGCCAACTCATCCTCGGCCAACCGTCCGTCTGTGTGACCCCGACCTTTTCTGAACCGTCAACAACGCTCACACTCGCTCTTTTCCAAGTCACGATCTTAAAACAAAAAAGAACGACTGCTAGTCACATCATCATGCTCTCGGCGACGCCGCGCTTCGCCGCGCTTTATCTAGCACTTTTTCTCTCTCTTCTGAGCACGCTTCCCTGTGTGTATGCTGCTGCGGACACCAAGGTGGCGAATAGGACCATCGAGCGGGTGAGTACCCTTCTTTCTGGGACATGAGCAGTTTGTGCCCGGGTTCCGTTTTCCCGGCACGCACACGGAAGGAGCGTTTCGAACGTACGCTCATGTGCCGTACTCTTTGCAGACCGTCCAATTACGCACACACTCGATACATCCGCCGTACATCGACGAAGACCTACAAAACCGGTACGTGTGCACATGGTGAGAGGGTCAGGGAGGACTGCATATTAAATCCTTTTGCGCCGTCTTATAGGTGGTGGGACTTTGGCGCGGATGCTTACGTCGTACGTGGTCGTGTGCTTCTACGTGGGGAGAAACGATACTGACGACATGTTCTGTTTCTGTGGTTTACCACGATAGAACACCAACAAACATATCCGTCTTACCAGAGCTGTTCCGTCTCAAATGGTATGGCATCGACCTCTTGCGTCGCCAGAGGAGTGGACTGACGGATTGCCGACGACGTCACTTAGGGATGGCTGTGGTCCCGTCTCCCGTTGAGCCCGACCAACTTTGTTATTGAGATCGAATTCAAGGTTCACGTTCCCTTTTCTCTTGTCAGTGCTCCATATCAACTTATCCATGCGCACAGATCTCCGGCGCATCGAGTCATCTATATGGCGACGGGATGGCGATTTGGCTCACGGCTGATCGGGCACAACCCGGAGCCGTGTTTGGAAACAAAGGTCCGTCTGCACGTATCTTTACAAAAATGGCCTCGCACCCATTTCATGCCTTTTCTACCCGCTTCTTGCAGACATGTTCGAGGGCCTTGGTCTGTTTATAGACACGTGAGCGCTGATCTAGTCGCAAAAAGCATTCGACTTTTGTTGTTGACACTCGACCACGCCAGTTATGCCAATTCACGACATCCATTTGGGTTCCCTCATATCGTGGGCATGCTTGGCGATGGAAAGACGGCCTATGATCACGGACATGATGGCGATGCGAACAGTATTGGCTCGTGTTCGGTACGTATTCCTTTTTGTCATCTCTCGGGCAGCTGATCCTAACCATTTCGAATGGACGGGCAGGCGATGGTCCGGCGCACGAACGCGGTTACCAAGTTGAAAATTACATATGTGAAAGACTCGTACCTCGACGTAAGTCACGAAATACATCGATCGCACGCACGTTTGGACTCACTCGACGTTTAGGTCAAAGTTCATTACAGAGCTTGTACGTACATGCAGTCCATGTGTCGTGGAGTGTTGATTGACTGATGCCTATCTTACAGGGGACGAGTGGTCCGACTGTTTCCGTGTCGACGGGATCAGTCTGCCTTCAGGCCCGTTCTTGGGCGTGTCTGCGCTGACAGGCCAAGTATTCGACGCACACGAGTGAGCACATCACGGATTTATTCCGTTCCCCCCCCCCCCCCCCCCCTCCCCCCCCCCCCCCCCCCCCCCTTCTCTCAGTGTGATCTCGATCACCACCCACTCCGCCGTGCTCTCCTCCCAAGACGCACCGCTCAACAAACTCTCGACTGGCGGCGGCCTCTTTAGCAGCTATCACACCGGAGGCAACCGCCAACCATCTTCCTGGCTCGCCTTTTTCGTCAAACTCCTCTTTCTCGTCGGCGTGGCCGCCGGCGCTGCGTATGGCTACAAGGTGTACACGCTCCGCAATCGACACCCCGGGTTCTCGTCCGCGGGAACGTTTGGCGGGCTTGGAATGGACTTTGGAGATCGGTCGTATGGCTCACGGAGGCGGTTCTAGAGCGGCGTTGATGGTAGCGCGCGAGGAGGGGGACGGAATCAGATCCTTTTTTGCGCTTCGTCGTCGTTTTTTTTTAAATATATCATATTCGTTTTTCGGTTTGGGTTTGAGAACCTACAGTATGACTTCTTACCCTACGGTACTGGTGTACACTGTAACCGTCGTACAAGGATTGAACTAGTAAACAACGTCGCTGACGAGATAATAAATGACCTTGTCTCGACTCTCGAGCTCACGACTACAGTGCGATGCCCACCCCGCTCGTCAATCGATCCGTTGGGGGGTATAGAAACCGTCGTAGTGTGAATATCCAAGTGTCGGTGCGTTGCTCGAAAAAAATGTATCTACTGCTATCTACTACATGAAATGTGCGTGTTGTTGGCGGGAGAAAAGGAAAAAGAAAAAAAAAGGAAGGGTAGCTTCTACCAGTATGTATATCAGAAAAGAAAACGAAAAAACGAGCGAACAAGGGACAAGACACATCGAGAGGACGGGCTGCAGAGTGGTGCAGAGAGGGGGATAAGAGAGGAGGTATGTATGTACGTACGTTTCGAACTAACTAGGCGTCGAATCGGTAACCGGTATGTAACTACGACTAACCAACTACTTGTAACTACAGATGAGGATTGAGACAACGCACGGACCGGACCGAACGGCTGAAAAAGTGCTACTGTTACTACTACGTAAAAAAAGAGTGAAAAAAAGAGAAAAGAGGCAGACAACAGATCCAATCGGTGGTCGACACAAAATGGTAGGAGACATGGGTGGCAACAAGGGAGGGGGTACACAGGGGTCGTTCGGGTCGTAGGAGGGGTACATTGGATGATGCACGTGGGTCGTTGGATAAGATTGTAAAGATATTGTCAGGGAAAATTGGCGATGACGACCCGATCACACCCCATACCGCGTCGCGAGTCTGTCTTGGATGGCTGGGGGAAAGACAGCCACTTGAGCTTGCCACCCAGCAACGTCATGGTTCCGGAACCCTGTCAAGATTTGTTGGAACATTGCGTTGAGCTCCGGGGAGGGGCTATTCCACCGGACGATGGCGTTACAGAACCACAACAGACTCTACAGGCATGATTTGTCAGCCTTTGACCACAGGTAAGGTGTCCCTAGATTAACTGACCTTGGCGATACCAGCAGGGTTGGTCTGCACAAGTGTGCAGAGACCACGGAAAGCGGAATCCTTCTCTTCGTTATCACGGATCTCGTACAACGCCTGGCACCATGCTTGAGCGAACTCTGGCAGATGAGGTGCAACAAGAACCGGATGCATGAGACCAATCCGGCCGATCGATACAGCAGCATTTTCGTGGAGACTACGGGGTGCCTTTGGGTGTAGCAAAATTGGAATGAGACGGGCGATCAAGGGGTTGACCCATTGTTGGAACTCAGGATCATCTACAGAAGCGGGAAATGAATAAGAAAACCACAGACGACACCCTGAAAACCTTACCTCGTCCGTAGCGTAGTGCAACTTCACCAACAGACCACGCGGCATTGTTGCAAGCGCTGACAAATTCCACCTTTGGCTCAGGATCAAGCTGTTGGATGAGCTCCACCATAATCGCAGGAAGGTGGGGCCGCAAGAGGGTGAAGCATCCCATCGCCAAATCGCCGACAAGTGCATAGGCCGACTGACGCACAGATGCTTGTGGGTGCTTCAGGCAAACAGTAAGCAGCGTAAGAAGACTGGGTTGCGTAAGCGAGATGATGGACTCCAGAGTAGCACCCAAACCCTGCGCTAGACCGGATAGGAGATCTAGCGATACGACAAGGAAAGACTTGTCGGGCTCATCCAAATCCGGATTTTGTTGGTACGCTTGGTATTGAAGAAGAGATTGGTGGACGATACTGACACATCGCTGGAACACGAGAGGTGCGTACGGCGTGAACCCAGCTCCCATAGCAATTGCAACTGAGGAAAGACACTGCGGAACGTGTATAAGTATTAACTACATCCGAACATGGAGGTATTACCTCGAGCAAGGGGATCAGATCTTCGTCATCATCTTGTAGTTTATTCCATCGGCCAGTGAGTGGGGGCATCAATATCTCAACATAATGGGGATTTGACAATGCACGTCCCACAGCGTCTGCGAGGGTGCCGATTGCGTCGTACAAAATAAGCATGTTCTTGTGTTGGTACTTCTGGAATGCGAAAACCAGGTTACGCAGAACTGGCTCGAGGTAGGGGGAAAGTTCCGCGCCGGCATCCTCTTCGAGCGTCGCAAACGCGCTGCAACCAGCCTCTTGCACCCGTTTGTTGTCGTCCAAAACCATCCGAAGAAGCTAGTCGAGGCATGAGCTAACGAAGAATAGTCCGTATATCTCACACGTACACCTTCCATTGTGGGGATGAAGTATCGATTCTTGTGTTCTTCCGATATTGGCTGTGTGCACCAACTTGCATAACGACCTAGCGTCCAACAGGTAATTGAACGAACAAGGGGCTACGGAGACTGAACATCAGGGATAAATCGTGTCTATGTATCGCGTAACGCACCTTGGGATCATTCAGTGTATTGAGTAAGTAAGGAATGAGGACCTTCAAGTGTTCCTCGATGAAATCAATACAACCTCATTATCTTGTTAACATTGGACCGGTCAGGAGCATTAAGCTAAGCTCACCTTCAGCCATAGCACCCAATGCTAATATCGCACTCTCCCTTTGTAGCCATTCTGCACTCCATAGCTTGTCTTTTAAGGGGGCAAGGAGGACGTTCATCAGGTCGGCACCGAACCTGACAGCCAATACATCCAAGGCAGCAGCGGCACATTTCCGGAGATTCCATTCCGTGGACATTTCATCAGCAAAGTCGTCGTCGTCCAGGTCATAGTCGTCCTCATCGTCGTCTATCGTTTCCTGGCCGTACGCACTGCGCTTGGCCGAATCTTCGGCAGTCTCTGCCCCCCCCTCGCGCTCCAGCCCATGGGATTTGGAGCCATAATGGCGTGGTTTTATGTCGGTCTCCTTGTCGGGGATGGTAGTGTCTTCAGTGTCCCCCTCGAGCCAAAGTAGATCGTCTTCGCCGTAAACCATGCAATCGAGGAGCACAGGAGCTACACGGCCAAGGAGGGGATGCAAGTACGGTGCAAGATCGGGGTCCTCGGCAAAAGTCAACCAGAATTCACAAGCCTCCAATGCGACACTCTCGTTCTTGTCCTTTGTCGAGTACAACATATATTCTGCAACGTTCGCCATCTCCGGCATAAGTTTCTCAGGCCGAGCAGCAAGGAGTAGTACGAGAGCTTGGCACACATGGCGGCGGACTGAAGGGTCTTCGTCCGATGCGCGCTTGAACAAACATGCGATGAACGTGTCGATATGCGCAAAAAGCGACTGCGAGTTGATCGGCACGAAATATGATAAGCAAGCGACAGCGTGGGAGCGCATTTTAGGTGATGGATGCTCTGATAGCATAAGGAATTTTGGAATCATGAAGTCAAGGGGGCGGGTTCCATTGATCTCAATGTCCAGTTTCCGCGGGAAGTCTTCGCAAGCTTTTTCAAAAACACTGAAAGCAGCCTGGGCTCGAAGTTCAGTACGTGATTTCAACGATGTCAAAAGGCGAGTGGAAAGAAGGCAGCGAATCGAGAGGCCCTGCAACGACTTCGGGGATGAAACTCGCGACTGAAGCGTCAACCAAGAGACATATCATGACACCCTTGGCAGAATATACATGCCGTCAATCTGCCAAATGGTGCCCCGAGCAAACGACGCAGCGCCTATTGCACTTGGCCTATAGCATCACGCTATGATACGTTTCGCAGGATTACAGCGCGGACGTAGGTGGCACACCTTTCAAGTACTTGTGGACTCACCTCTTGACGATTTGGATCATCTAGCATAGCGACGAGTTGCTCGAGACAATCGGGCCAATTTTTGGGTTCCAAGACCCCTAGGAATGCCACGATGTCTTGGCCGGCAGCGGTCCGGACCAAGGCAGAAGGGTCACTGAAAGCAGAAAGTACAGCGACCTTTGCATACTCTGCTACATCAGGGGAAGCCTTGAGAATTAGGTAGGCATTATTCTTGAGGAGGTAACCAGCAATTGTCCGAATCTGGTCCTCCTCTTGTGGCAAGGCAGCCAAGATATGGGCCAGATATGCTATGTAGTCTGGTACACGCGCGAAGTTATTGAGTTTCTATGTAAATCGAGGTGAGCACGACAAGATCGGGATAAAGAAGGGGGCTGCTCGTACATGAGTGATGGACCTCTGAACTTTGTTTTGGGTGTCGGTGGAATCGCGTATCGTCTGAAGAATTTCCTGCAATCCCGCAGGCTGAGGACTCCAAGATGCCATCGCGCACGAGCTGAGACGCGTCGAGGGAAGAAATGTTTGAGTAAACGCGCCGGATGAAAGAAAGAGAGAACAGTCGACTTCTTTCAGCCAAGCTTCACCTCCCTCTCCTCTTGTGTACCGATGTTTATCGCCCGTGGGAATTCCATATCTCAGCATCGGTCACACAGTCACACTGTCACAAACTGGTTAGAAGAATGATGATTACTTACAATCTTGTAAGTGAAACATGAATCTTCGGAAATTGCTGCGGATAACGAGGACCACCGAATGAGGCACTGTCACTGAAACGTATCAGTAGGCAGATCATGATAGCGTGGAAGTGGATCAAAAGCCAAAGCTCGAAGCCGTCCTCTCAGCGCTTTCGGATGTGCGATGCCATCTTCATAACGCCCTTCGTAGTTCGTGCTTTCTCTCAGCTAGACCAGGGCCGTACGTAAACGAAACCCGGCCCTCATGCCCAACTGATTCAGCTCCGAATGATGGTCGCACTTTGGTATAAACCACCATCTTCCTACTGCACGCTTTAAACCCTTTACGCGGTATTACACGCACTCTTCGATTTCAGGTAGATAAAAATATCAATTATCCAAACAATCCAGCAAACACTCCACTACGCTGAATAGCCGCTTCACTCGGTGTAATGATCATCTGAAGGTGACACGTTGATCTTCTCGATCTTCGTCTTCACCCTCTCATACACAGCGAAAACGATGGCTTGTCCAGGCGCAACGCGGAGAACTCGCGGCGTGATACCCTTGTAAAATGACGCGGCGCCTTCCTTGCGCCACATGTCCTTTGCAATGATTGATATTCGCTCGATCGCAGTGATTTGCGGCTCCCAGGTAGTTTTTTGCAATCCTTTCCCAAAAAGTCAATCATCGACCTGATGTCACCCCTCAGAACTCACGTGTTTTGATAGTGTCGATAGGGGCATTGGAGAACGGACCCATGGCCCCGGAAATCAATCCGATTATCATGTGCTGGTACGACGGAAGTTCAACGAGATCAGGCTGGTATCGATGCGCTAGTTTCTTCAGTTCTTGGTATGCCGTGAAGTTTGCGCCTGACAATTCCGTCACAGCTCAGATTTAGCCAAACACGACTCTCCAAGTGAACGCTTACCCTGGTTAGTGGCTTGACGTAGGGCGGTAAGCGAGACACCTCTATAAAGTGCCGAGACTCCTTCCTCGCGGATGATCGTGTAAACAGCATGCGCTGCATTACGATATCGTGGCGTCTCAAGCGGGTCCACCAGCGAGTGTTGTTGGGCCTGCAGTCTGATCTTGACCACTTCCATGGGACAGACGACGGCTATTGCCTCCGAAGTACCCGCACCAAGACCGGCTGATCGAAGCGAACAGCAACCATAAGACCCTGTGCTCGGCGCTGTCAACGGCAAGAAACGTACCGATGAAAATATTGCCAACGCTCGTCTTCCCAGTCGTTTTATCTGCCAACCAGCCTTTGTACGTCTCGAAGCTCGCGAAGCGGATGGCCATTTTAGGGACAATGCCCGACAAGACCGCGCCGAGGCCTTTGTATAGCGCAAGTGGAGTTTCGCGTTGCACAATTCGGATGCCAGTCGCGATCACACCGCGCGGCTTCGTCTACCGCGCCGCACGCTATTCTTAGTGTGTGGCCTGCGTTCAGAACAGGTTGGGCACATACCCCGGGCACGCTGCCTGTCCTGGAGAGCTGCATCCGCACCTTGATAGTGTCGAGTGGTTGGCAGCACAACTGGTGAACAGCGGCGGTGTGAGGACTGGCCGTTCGGCGTCGCTGCAATCTGGAGGACGCACCGCTTCCGTCGCGCCAGCGATTCCACCAGCGGTGATGTGGATCGCAAACCCGACTGGCTTCTTCTCGCCGTTTCGTGACATGGGGGTATGTATGGCAAGGGAGTGGCAGGAGGGGGAGATGGAGATGATACTGGTCGTATTGGTGGAGAGGAGTCACACTGATCCGACTGCCCTCCAACGTTCATAACCCCTCATGCATTTGATGTCGTTCTGCCTGCCAAATCCGGTCCAAAGTATCAGACGCGGATTTAACATGTGAATTGCCTCATTCGGCCCCACCCGCGTTACCTCCATCAACTTTGTGGTTGTCCCTGCCTTCCGCTCTTTGTCCGCTATACGGGCGAAAATCATGTATCAGATTAGTAAATCCATCTACGTGCCAGGGTATGAGTCCATGTCAGATAGAGAAAGCACGATAACCCTGCGAATGCGATAGCGTTTGTATATTATAACGGCTCTATTGAAAGCATGGCGCGTAATCGCGTCGTGATGCCGTTATGCCCAATATTATGAAACCAAGTCCGATTGTATTGCTAATGGCAGTAAAAAGGAAAGATGAAAACGTGTTAACTTGATCGGCCCTCCTTGGTATCATCAGGTAATAATGGCTTGGGCGGCTTCTCAGTCGTCGGCGTAACAGGCATATCCACGGATCGCTGCGGAACTGACGTTGATTCCTCGTCTTGGGGAACTTCTTGTGACTCCCAAACAGATCCGCTAAAGGTGTCGTGCTTGGCCCCACTAAAGGGACGTGCGAAGACTTTCCACTGCGCAAAGGCAAAAGCGGGGCTGAAGAAGGAAGAAAAAATTGTTGAATCCGTTTGCTGCGGGGTAGAACGCAACATACGTTACACCCAAGGATACCGCGAGAATGATCACTGTCGTCATAGGTGGTGAATATCCGTTCGTCATGGTGTCCTGCAAAACACCACCAGTAAACATGATGTCATAAAATGCATCATATAAGACGCACCAAAATATGATAGCGGTTTCTGTCAAAGAGGTAGCGAAGCCCACGGCTCATACCAGATTGTTGGTTGATGACAAGGTCGAATCCGAGGCCACATAAAAATGAACCAGTCGAAGCACATCCGTTGAGCTGCAAAGTAATTCTGTCAGCAGACATCCAGAATCGGGCTTGGCGGGACGGCATACTATCCCGTATCTCTGCTTCGTCACGACGAGGATACTCCCAGCACTGCCGCACACGCCTATGATGAGCCAGTCGACAAAAAAGGCATCAGGATCCGAGATGAGCAGTCCGCTTCGCAGCAGGATGATGCGGACCCCGATGGCCAGACCGCCCAGAGCCCCAAGGACCAAGATCGCGATGACACGGGACATTTCCAAGACGCCAAAACCAAAGCCCAGGATGAATAATATGAGAATGCAGGCAGTCAGAGCAACATCGGAGACACCGACATTGTCCAGGGTGTTTACGATGACAGCCCAAGCTTGAGGTCGTCGTCGGGGTCAACGTCGAAACAGTGACATGAGCAAGAATGCTTACAGGTAAGCACTGCGGCTGTTCCAACGGCCACACCTAGAGTTAAACGCGACCCACGGAAGCCTACGAGGAGAAGAGGGGCACCGACGATGAAGGAGAAGACAATCCACAAAGCTGCACTTGTCGAAAAACCGGAACCACTGCCGTCCGTGGCCAGCCCTTGAGGGATTTCCTGGCCCGTGACGGGGCTGTACACGAGCATCGTGCCATTGCTATTGTCGAAGATAACGTCTGGATCGTTGACACGCATGAGCTGTTGGCCAGCAAGTGCAGGAGCGAGCGCGGAGACTCCGCATACGAATCGAGTAGCAAGAACGAATGCCAAGGACCACGAGAAGGAATGACTAGGGCGGAAAGCAACCGCCATAGGTCACTTGGCAGGACCACCACTGGCGGAAATGAGAAAGAAGAAGAAAAAGAGCGACGACGGAAGTTGGAACTATGTAACGAACGGAAAGGTTTACCGGGGTCAGGTGAAGTGATGTAAAGGGTAGAGCACTAGCTAAGCCAAAAACGACCGTAAACTAGAGGCCGTCGTCCTGGACGTGCAGCTCAGCTCGGAGTCTCTTCCGCTTACGTGTTTTATATCGTTACTCACCGAGTCCGAATTCTACAGCCTATCCGGGGATACGATGTGCTTGCCATTGGTCAGTCTAGTCGGTAGCAAATATTATTAGGGTAACTCTGACAGATCGCGGACTCTCACCTTTTAGTTTCACGTTCTACTCATGGATGCCAAGCAGACCACTGTTTGAAACGCGCTCGCAGAACTCAAAGAGGGAATCGCAATCCATCATCTTCGATCGTATCCACTCGATCGCCGAAGACGCAGCGTTCGTCAAACAGGTGCACGACCACTACCCCGATTTCCCATTGCTTCGTACACTCTTGCGCTGACATCCGTTCATACCGCCGGGCCTGCTTACGTTAAACTTGTACAACTTGGATGGTCAACCTCACTGTGAACCGATCATCGATATCTACCGCTTGCCAGCTGAGGGTTGTTCTTTTAGATCTGTCAAGGTTGTTTATATTTTCACAGTACTACGGGTCCATTCAGCAATGATACGCACGCGGCAGATCGGCCCGATGGTTCCGTTCGTTTCAC
This sequence comes from Boletus rubroflammeus, assembly GCA_038090375.1. Lineage (NCBI taxonomy): Eukaryota > Fungi > Basidiomycota > Agaricomycetes > Boletales > Boletaceae > Boletus > Boletus rubroflammeus. The sequence goes on along the minus strand of JBBPMQ010000218.1, from coordinate 18,685 downwards.
GGACTCGCCTGTTCCTTTACCTTGGTTGCCCTCGGTTATGCCCATACCATATTTGCCTCACATCTTGTACTCCACTGCTCTGACCTCCTTGTCAATCCATCTGCTCTGGCAAAGAACTATCGAAAAGGAAGACCGTGCTCGTTATCATGCACAAGTGTCAATCCTAGAAGACCTCGCCCGGCAACTTCGCTCAGGCGCGCCGATTACTGACGAAGAAATAACCAGACTCAAAAACCTCGCTCGAGTACACGGCCAAGGCGAGGGGCAGAAACAGTCTACTGAAGCAATAAGGTGGTCGGAAGTGGTTTGGGGCAGAAAATCAGCAGACAGCGACCCAGAAAAACGAGTGAGGTGTGTGTTACAATCCTGCATAGGGATATATCACCTAGCTCACTCCTTAATTCGTGGAGGGCTCGTGAAAACAGTTGATGTAGCGGTCGTGCGTTATAGAACGGTTGACGATGGTACCATGTCGGTGCTGCACGAATCGACGATATACGCCAGATCTCGCGAGTTATTTTTCTGGTGCACAAGTCTCCCTGCCCAAGTCCTACACGTTGAATTGAACGGTACCCAAAGTTACATGTACATGACGGCGACGAATACCATACAAGTGATGCGAAAATAAACAACATCGACGGTCCGGAGCGGAGTCAAGTAAGCCGAAGCCACGGGGATTAGATGCCCCACTGTGCAGCAGTGTCAGTGAGGTCTATCGATGGCTTGCCTCATAGACAGGCTGGTCACCAGACCAGTCAGTGAGGTAGTGACGGGGAATTGGAGCTGACTCCGAGTCGAACATACAAAATTTCCGCGAGAGTTCTGTGATGGGTTCGCTTCCCCCTTCTGCCCTTCCCCCTCCCTTGTCTTACTTCGCTTTCTCCATCCTCCCCTTCTCTTCTTTCTCCTTGGCTTGTCTCGCTTTTTTCTGTCCCTCCTTCTCCTCCTCCTTGTCTTGTAACGCTTCCAGGTTTCCCTCGTCGATTGCTTCCTCCTTCGCTAATGTACTTGTTGTAGTCGCGCGGGCGCGCACGCCATATGAGGTTTGACCCCCCCACCCGGTGGAAGTACTATTTGACCAGGGATTCAAGCCTTTGTTGAAAAGCTTCGAGATGATCTCCCTCAAAGCTTCATCTTCAAGACTTGTGTGACTTTTGTGACCCAATTCGACAGCTTTAAGTAGGGCGACTTCACGCGCCTGAATGATCTTGAGCAGTACTTCCATGGTTATGAGACGACCCTCTGCCATCGTTGGCATTGTTGGGCTCTTGCAAATTTCTACATATGAAGAAAGGAGTTGCTCGCCATCGATACCGTGTTTATTGTAGATGGAGATCCTCTCCGCTGGGGGTAGCTCCAGGGCTTCTAGCTGCCGAACAGCCAACTCCCTGATCTTCGAGAACTCCCAACGCGTGGAGAGGCAGAGGATGGTGACCCAGTTGTCCTTGGTTTGCTGCCGATCAGAATACTCCCTATCCGATCAAACGATAAACTGATTCGCTCGACGATATCCGACTCGGAGTTGGCTACTCACCTGTCGTACCACACTGACAAGAATTGCTCAAACTCTTCGGGTTTGACGTCAAGGGTGAAAGGGCGTGCGTCGGTCCCAGACTGGGGATCGTCTTCTGCAGCGTTTGCAATGAGTTTGCGAAAGACCGCCGACTCCCGCTCAAAGAACGACTTGTGGACTCTGAACAAAGTTTTTCCCGTCTTGCAGCCGCCGACGCTTATCAGCCGGATGATCTCGGGCCCACAAGCTGGATCAGACCTACCAAAAAGGAGACATTGCCGTCGCTCAAATAATACTTGGGATGTTTGGTCACTCGTATGGAGTAACGTCTTCCCTGCCAGCCTCCTGTAAACATCGAATAGAGTCCTCCGAGGCCGGATGAATCAGATTGTTCAGGAGGGAGAATCTCGGTGTCATGATCATAGATGCATGCGATTGATAGACGCATGCAATTCCCGCAAAGAGGACGCGCATCATCGCATTTGATGTTCTGTGCTGTAGTCATTATAGTTTCAATATACATCACTGTGAACCGCCTGTAGAGATATACCTTTGCAAGAATTGCAGTTTGCACTGGAGCGATCATGTGCGCCATTGGGCCCTCCCGGCAGGGGTTCGTTCATTATACCTGGAGGTATGGGTTGAGATGCATCAAGAAAACGGACAGGAAGGTCTCCATCCGACGGCCGGAGGCCAGGTGGCGTGGACGGGGTAATTTCCGACCACTGTTTTGAAGACATCAATGCTGTTATCGCACTACCGTCGAAAGGATTGTCCATTGTTGTGCTTTCCAAGTACGCTGCGCCTGAGAGAAGTGAGTTCAATATATATAAACTCGCTTGAAACCATCACCTTCGCGCGATGCCAGCGTGTAGTTGCCGGATATCACTGTCACGAGGCGGTCTTCTTGGGATGCTTCCTCGGGCGTGAGCAGTCCCTGAGGTAACATGGTCAGTGCCCGAAGGCTTACAGAGTTGGCATTGGACAAACCCTTTCAAGTAACCTACCCCATTGCCCGTCGTGGGTAATCGCAACGGAAGCAGAAGGAACCTGCGCATAACAATGCATCAATCCACCGATAATGATAGCTTCTAGTCTCTGATGATACTCACCTCTCGCAACAAATATTGATTGATGATGTCCGAGGGGTGAAAGGGCTGAACCCGTTTGTTAGTCCTTAAACACTCAACTTATATGACCACTGGAATCATACCTGCGAGTTGGATAGTGGAGGAAAGCGGCTGATAGTGATATCTTCACGGTCGCCATCACTTTCGTCACCCGGAAGGTTGCTTTCGATTGCGTCCATGTTCAAGCTGGTACCCGTCCCAGGCACCGTCGAAGTATTGTCCGTCGATCCACTGCGACTCCAAGATCCTCCACTCCATAGGCTCGAAAACCATGAAGCACTGGAAAACTCGACACGGTAGGGTCGTACGGAAGGGATATCTTGCTTGACATTGACCCATTTTGTGCCCAGTATGCCTTCCCGAATGGCAATTTTGAACCCGTGTATGAACACTGTCTGGTTTGGTATTCCACTGTGGTACTGGTCTGAAGGTCCTACACGCCAATCCATGGCTTGTGTGGTCTCCCAAGTATAACTCGTTGCGATGTTACCTCCACCGACTTGTAGAGCCTTAAATTGGGCCGAGGCTTCACCCGTACCAGCATCCCGCTGATATGCAGCAAGGGACCAAGAACGAGACTTGTAAAATCCGGTAATCAAGTATAGGGAATCGTGGCTGATGATGCGACCAAGACGTTGTTCCGCAAAGGTGTACCAGTCCACCGCGTGTTGGATCGCTTCATCTAGGAACGGACGTTCGTTTCGAAGATAGTAGCGTTCAGCGCCTTCAGGAAGAATTAGAACTGCGCCTTCCTGGGAAGACAGCGTGAATTCATAATTCAGAGGACCTGGTTGTGCACGCCTTCGTCAAAGTCAGCACAATCAGACCGCATGAGGCTCTCACGGTGAAACCGTGTCGCACCTTGCCGGATCTTCATCAGACAGTGACTCATCCGTGTTCCTCACCCTTGTCACCGAGGAAGTTGAAATAATACGACCTGCACCCTCGGCGTCGGGAAACTTGGCAATATCCCTTCCGCTGAGCAGAATGGGGGTAAAGTTGTTGGGCACGCCGGATTCTCGATGAAGCGAATGTGTAGGGTCTAAGCACACGTTGAAAAAGACGTCAAAACTGCCATCTTCAGGGACGACGACGCCGACATCTCCAATTTTAAGCCCTTCCCGAACATAGACATCTGGAAGGTTCATGTTGGGCTCTGGCGTCCACAGCGGATATCCGCGGCGCGAGACGAGATGCCTCGCATAGACGTCTTGCGGGGAGTAGGCCATGTTCGGTGAGATGTTGGGAACCTCGAATCATGAGTCTTGGTGCTCGATAACGATAACGATAACAACTTGCTGTACCAAGTGGCGATGCTGAAGTGTACAGTACTCCATAACAAAAGGGCACGCCGGTGCTGCCAATGGGGGAAGCCGTTCAAAACAAACATCCGCTCAAGTGGCCTTAAAGCAGCAGTGACTTACCGTAGATCCTGGATCTGAGTTGCCACTCAGCAGAGTCAGCACCTGAAGTTATACTCCAAAGTTGTACAGGGAAATACGCACACCCGAGTAACTTGGGGACCGCTCGGTTATATTTTTAACCTCCGCTAAGACCTAACCTTGTCTAATTGAGTACTTCAAGTTGGCACTACTAGTACTAAGTACAGTCAACTCCCTTATACTTGGGGTATGTGTTATGAGGGAGTGTGGGTTGTCGAGGAGGTCAAAAGCGTGTATCTGTTATATGGGAGTCGGCGACTGGCGGGCTCGGGTGAAGTGATGCTAAATGGTACTAGTGCTTGCCATTGATTTTTTTTTGGTCAATCTATAAGATAGCAAATATTATCAGGGTCACGGTAACTCTGCCAGATCGCGGACTTTCGCGTTCTCCTGAGCTAGCGAAAGTCATGGACGCCAAGCAGACCACTGCAAACGCGCTCGCAGAACTCAGGAGGGAATCGCAATCCATCTTCAATCGTGTCCACTCGATCGCCGAAGACGCAGTGTTCGTCAAACAGGTGCACGACCACTACCCTGATCTCCCATTGCTTCGTACGTTTCTCTCTCTTGCGCTGACATCCGGCTGACCGGACACGCCGTAGCCAACATGCGCTGCGGGGCTTGGTATACCGACCCAAGGATCGTATGTTCGCCCATACCTGCCAGTGCTTACGTTACATGACTTCAGTCATGCCAGGCTTCCACAGAGCGTGCCTACTTCAAATCTACGGATGGCCATACGAACAACTGGAGCTTTAATTTACGCAGACCTAACCTCCACATTCTTCCCCTGATCGCCGAGGGTGGTGGGTAGGTGTCTCAACCTCGACGTGACGCGTCATTATTCATCCCATGCAACAGGCTCGTTCTGGTGGATTCGACCAGAGCCGGGAAACGCATCCCGGACGCGCTGTCGAAAACAGTACCGATATGGTGCTCCGTCGTCAACCGCACGATTCTCAAACGAGCCACCGAAACACACCCTCAGGCTTGGGACGCCGCACTCTATACCTCACCGGGAAGCGTCAGTCCACAAGAACACAGTCAGATCGAGGGCAAGCTCGACGGATGGGCTTCCGAACTCGCGGTAATGATTCTCTCATAGTGCTGCGTGTGCTCACTTCAAAACTCTAACCATCCCATAGGCCTCCTCCTATTCATTCCCAAAGCTGGATTATCCACTGCGTCCGATATGGATCACACCCGCCACGACCATCTTCCCCGCTTTTTCAAAACAGCCTGACTGTGCGTTCTACCCAATCATATGCGTATCTGCCTCCAAACAAGTCACGGATGGCATGGAACGCCGAGCTTCGGGGTTTGCCTACATCCAAGGATCCGGGGACGATCACGAACTCTGGGGAATGGTCCGTATTCCATCTCCTCATGGATACTTGTTACTATCAGCTTAACGCTGTTGGTTGTCTTCGTTTGTTTCCAGGGTCTCACTCCGAACTTATATTGGAGGCACTGCGACGAGGTCTTGACCGTCGGTCCTTCTGAGCTCCCAGACCTCGTTCGGTCGCTCGTCTCAGCCTCCTCTCATACTGATGACGCCACGGATCCCAACCAACCTCCATGCGGCACGCCGATCCAACACATTTCGGGACGTATCTTGATCTGCAACATAGCCTCCTTACGACGACACAACTTGCTCCAAACCCATCACGACGTCGCCTTCTTGTGTTGTACGCCCGAAGATCCGAAGCGCCTCACAGACACGGTGGGGGTCTTGCCGAGGGAAGCGTCCAGGATGTTGAGCATTCAGACCCCAGATGGCAAGAAAGGCCAAAGCCACTTTCTCACCGTTGTCTTGCCGCGTTCGATGCCGTTCATCCAACACCACCTTCAGAACCGACGCACCGTCTGTATCGCCTGCAACACCGGGACGAACATTAGCGTCGGCGTTGCCGTCGCTGCCTTGACGATGTTCTTCCGCTCAAATGGATCGCTCTGTTCACAAGGAAACGCACGTGATGAAATATGTACGTGACCTTTCGACGGGCCGATTCGTGTCTCGGGGAGAACTCACTTCAATCAAACGTAGCCAAAGACGTGCTCAAAATCCGCCTTCAGTGGATCATATCCAGCTGCCCACAAGCGAACCCATCCCGCACGACGCTCAAACGTGTCAACGATTTTCTTCTCTCGCCTTTTTCCGGTAGTCCCTCGACGCTGGGCATTTCCAGTCATCCGGATCGCACACCAGGCTCGGACGAACGGAACACTTGGCTCGACCATCGGCATACATCACCGATGACATACGAATCCTAAGAAAATGACACAATACAGACATGAATGCTCAAGAAGCTGCGTGACTAGGGTGCCCATCCAACCACGATCTCCGCCTGGAGACGACGCAACCCGCATCGGAGCAATAAACTACTAATCGGAACGAAGCGTGTACCCCTGCGGCAAAGGTCGATGGGACGAGCCAATATCTGCCTGGGCTCAACATACGAATGGAGATGCATACCCCAGACAAGGCATCACTATAAGGACCCGAGGAAGCCAAAGTTCGGTCCAGGGTGGGTGTGTCGGATGCAGAGGATGATGCAGGAAAAAGGGAAAGGTTGAGCGCAGCCGTAGGTGCAGGTGAGGTGAGATATAGGCGAGCACTATCGATGGGTGGGTATGTCAGTCATCGAGGAAGTAGGGAGGGAGGAAAACAGGTGGTCATAGCAAACACACCTGAGTTGTGCATTAGACGGGAGGCGGACCTCGTAAATCGGATTCGAATGATACCGTCCATGACTTGGTCCTCCAACAGCAGTATATTCGCTCCTTTTCAAGTATCAGAGTTGCCCCAGGTCACTCGTGGATATTATCGACACTTACCACTCGCCTTTGGAAACCCTCGCATACATCCCCGCCCCTTCCTGCGGGATAGGCACTAAATCGAACTGGCGTGAACTTTCAATCTTGAGCGTGACTTGCCCGAGATGGATTTGAGGCTCAAACGCGGATAGGATCACGGTGTAGTCACCCGCTTTGCAATACATCAGCCTCGATGTTGTAGAACAAGAACATCGGGACTTACGTGCCATATCTGCCGTTGCTCTTGCTCGGCCGTACGTGTATGCCCCGGAGGAAGTTACCACTTCCTTTTGCGCTAACCTATACGGCAGCATAAGCATCCAAGCAAAAACATGAGAAGAGGACAACAGTACTCACTCGACAATCCGCTCGCCGGAAGACCAGACAGCGGTCACATTCAGTGGCACCTCTCTGGGACCTTGCGCACTCAGTACCACGACGGACTTTTGCCGTGTCTTGCACTTCCCGCTCACGCCCGCTATATTCGAATTCCCCACAAACCCCCTCAGAGGCGACGCCTTTCCATTGGACGTGAATGCACCCGTCCCACTCGAGCCAGCGTTCTCATCATAGATACGAAGGTGCCATTGTGGGTTGAGCATGTACGTCGGATGCGTATGATTCCCGCCCGCATTTTTGGTGGTGAGCGTACCGTCGACCTGTCGAACAGATATAGAATCCCCTATCCCCGCGTTTTTGTCCCACCACACTTTGACATCCGCACCACAGTACACGTTCACGGTAAAGAAGACGTCGTCAAACAGACCGTCATAACTGGCAAGAATTGAAAGAGCACCCGAGATCTTGGTGGAGGGTCGTGAAGCCGATGGGGGCGTATGTGACAGGGTCGGAGACACTTCTCCAACCTTTGTCCTCACCAACACATGCGGTGAAGTCGTATATGGGCCCTACGAAAGATCAATCACGTCGACGATCCCGACAGTAAATCACGAATCAGTTTACCTTCACCTTCGTATCCCCTGTTTTCACCCGTATGTCTCTCCAATCGTCCTCATCTTCAGGATGTACAGTCAGTGAGATGTACTCCACTCCCCTGTGAGTATGCGACAAATGTCTCGTCAGGAGGACCCAAATGTCTTTGTTCATATCTAGTGGGTCACCACCACCGTCTGGGGAATTCTGGCAGTCATAGAGCAACCGCAGATGGCGCACGGATGCTGGAACACGACGGCTTTCCTTCAACCAGACGTACGCTAGACACAAGAAAGGAGTCACCTTGCACTTTATCATATGTATCAGCTGGTTTCCACACCCTGAATTGCCATACGTGAGTATTACTCCATTCCATGACCAGATGGTGCATTGTCAACAGAAACTTACTCGTGGAGGATGGGGCCATACTGGAAGAGCCCCGGATCCCAAGACGCGTATATGCCCTCGAACGTTGCGCATATATCATCCCACCGCATATCGAGCGTGCCTAACCACAAAGGTAATCCAATCATGTACCACGGAGATCATAACCAACACTCACGTGAATCGCTCGTCCTCGAGCGGTTTTTGCACTCGGCCGAAGGAGGTAGGCTAGTTACAGGCACCACCGAATCTACCAACGTTAACCATCGTTCGCTTTCCGTTTCTCGAATATCTGGGTTCGACCATCTGTCAGCATGCAATTTCGGAGATAACATGGCCGAGACCAGAGATAACCTTCGTTAACTCACCAACGACGGCATAATCGTGCGAAGGTAGCAGCTTCACCCCTTCAATTTTTAGTATCGTCTTAGCATCAGTGCCTACAGTTAGCACGCAGTGACCTATGCCAGAAACTGAGTCAGGGGAAATTCATCACGAAGAAAGTTGTCAGCTCACCCTCCTGAAATCCGTTTGCTAGTCTTTCCCAAGTTCTCTCCCTTTCAAATGAGGTGCTGCGAATAATCCTGGCATCAGTACCAGAAGGGTGCAAAGATGTCAGGAGAAAATGCAAAGCAACAAGCTCAGGGATTTAACGCTATCCATCCAGCGAATTTATCTGCAGAATCGCAGATGACCAGAAGCCGCACCTTTGTAGCTCGATATGTTCAGGTATCCACCCAGTCAATACCCTAGACCACGGTGGCGTTAGATTCCGCAGAACGCAAGCGGCCATGAACCAGTCACACACGCACCGTAGATCGACGGAAGAATTCCTGTCGTCAATCACACGCGTATCACGGGAGCAGTCAGCAATGAAAGGTGAGAAAGGTCGCACATCACTTACGACCCAGGAAAATCATATCCCCCCATTAGCTTCATATACTAGTGCAGTAACGTTAGTTCCAGTACGTTATATGAGCGTCACGATGACATACGGCTTTCTCGATCAAAGCTGGCCATGCAACTGCTTTTCGTCTTGATAAAATTCCCATGGGACGCCCGGAGTCGTCAAAAGGAAGAAAATCATCGATAGCTTCCAGTATCGACCATGATATACACAAAGTTCGATATAGAACAGTATGGGGGGAGCAAAATATTGAGCGCCACAAGAGTCAAGTTCGATGACAAACGGTGGAGTAGACGGATGCGATGCAAGAAATGGGGACATCAAAATCCTACATCCAGTAGTCATTCGATTAACACTTACATATCTGTAATGTGCCATGGTGAATTGGAACGTGTTGTCACCGCCATAGTCCATTGATTTGAAAGTGCGCTACATACTCGTCTGCAATCACCATTCAGATATGCTTTGAGATCATATCTGCCCGACTGATTTCCCGGGAGCAAAGATGAGAACAGTAACTTTGAAGATAGAATTCCGGACAGAGGGGCATCAGTATATGCGTCATCCTCACGGTCATAGGGGGTTGAACGCAATTGACGGATAGAAACAAAAAGCATAGACTCAGCATGAATAGCAGTCGGGGTGAATCGGGGATAAAGCGGGGCTTGGGCCGAGAACATTGCCGAAACTCGAACAAGATGAACGAGGAGAAAACATACCCTTGAGTTGAATCTCTGGTTGTGCTGAATACAAACAGCTACGGAAGCACAAACCGAACAGTCGTTGATGATGTTCTGAGCTATGTCAGCGGGTGTCAAGGTTAAAGAAAGCTCTTGAGAGGCGAAGAGATCGAGGGAGGGTCTTTTCCATGTGACGGCTATGGAGCTAGTGGTATTGGACAGAGGGATAGTTGGCTGGCCATTCGGATCGCTGGCATCCGAACAGTAAGCAACGTGCAGCGCATCGGCCAATCGCGAGATATACGTACGAGTAACGGGTTCCCGGATTCGATGGCAAGGGGACAGGTTCGTTCCAGAGAGGATAATAGATGTTATTGACCGTCGACGACTTTCGAAGCACATAGGCTTGGTGATCTGTGCCATGGTGAGTGACTACATGCCAGGGACGGCACACTGCTCACCCGCTCCGAAGGAGTCGGTCGGTGCAGCAACCGCGCCCATCTGAGCGCCGGGTGTCTTGCTGGCTTTTTTGATCTTTTCGGCCCGTTGTATGGCTTTTGTCGCATTTGCCTTGCACTGTGCCTGGATTTCGGGGTTGGCTGCATTTGAGCGTGAAAGATGGAGGAAAGCATCGGTTGCCTCGAGGTAGAGGCGGAATGCGGACGTGAACTCTGCAGCAAACTCCAAGTTGGTAGCACGGTCGTAGATGGACTTGAGAAGGGAACGATGGGTGAGCTTCGTTGAGTGAGGGCTGGCAAGGCTGACCAACCTTTGCTTCCTGAAAAGTCTTGGGGGACATGAATTTGATCCGTTTACTGTTGCCGGAGAGCCAAGAACGCGCGTATCGTCTTACGTGAGACTGCCTCACTGTCAGGTGCACATGGAATCAGCTTGGCCAAGCTTTTTATCGTCCAGCAGTCACGTCGGGGTCAGTCCAGGTGCAGGCTTGGCGTCACCTACACACATACAAGATTCGTATGATAAGATTTATGCCCATCCTAACCAACATCATGTAGGCTTGTGATCCTAACAAGTACAAACAGCACTGCGCTTGCCAAGCCCTCGAAACGTCCCTCCACCGTGACAAGTATATAATGTACAGAGTCATCCATGAGGGCAGAGGTCAATCTAAATATGCCATCAGGTGTACATATGCCTTGTGAACGATACCGGTAGTTTCCCATCAGGCGAGATTTTCACATCAACACTTGCCACATTCACACAGGACTCTCATGATCTGCCGGACGTGCAGAACTGAACAAATGTGTGAAAGCTCGATGAAGTTGCATCGACTGTGACACGTATAGCTTGTGAACTTAACAAGTACAAACAACCGCCCGATGACTGAACATCCATCATGCTTTCGGATTCCGACTCAGAAACGAACGACCTGCACACCCTCACGATCAACGAACACTTTGCAAAAGCCTTCGAGTACAAGAAAGAAAGAGAGGAACTCGCGAAGCGTGCGTCGAATATATTTTCCACTTGCGCGGATTCAATTGACATGCGTCTTTTCATGGTTGTAGTGAAAGAGAAATATGGATCCGACTATTCAGAGCCGGGCTCCTCCGACGCTGACAATTCGGAAGATTCTGAAGACACGGAAGAAGACTCGGATGGAGAGGAGCTCACGCCGGCAGTGGATGCTGCCATTCTTCGCACGCTCGCGCGGATTAAAAAGAAAGATCCGGCTATCTATGAAGGTGGAAGACGGGTGTTTGAAGGTGCGTTTGACTTTCTGGCCGGGAAAGGCGCGGGGAGGCGTTCTTTGGATTGGCCTATGTCCTGGGTCTTCGAGGAGGCAGAAGTTCATCCATTTTATATAGAGGAACATGTGCGAACGCAGGATAAGGCGCCAGCTGTGAAGCCAAAGACGAAAGAAAAGGTGTGCGCGATCCAGCCTCGACCACGATCGTCCTTCGTAACTGACATGCTCGTACGAAACCAGTCGAAGCCATTGACGATCCGGGAAGCTGCACTCGCATCCGCACTCGCCGAAGCCGACTCACACTCACGCTCACCGAGTCCCGAACCACTCCCGTTGACGCATACCGAAGAACAAGTGCTCCTTCGCTCAGAAACACGTGCCGCGTTCCATGGCGCAGTCGATTTAAAAGCACAAGGTATATTTGATTTCTTGATTTCTTCAGATGCGAGGATGGTCCAGGGATTGATTGGAACTGTTTGACTTGGGTGACCACGTGAATTAGGAGACGACGACGATCTACTTATACCGCGCTCGCGTACACGTGACGAGATCGAGTTGGAGGAGGAAGAGTACAAAGCGTTCTTGGAGCGGGAGGTCAGCGAGGACCTTCACAACCTCGTCACTGTGGATACAAGCGCAGCGGTTGGTGCCTCCGACGATGTCGAAGACGTGGAGGATGGTGACAAAAAGGACGAGGGTGAAAAGAGCAAGAAGGGTGAAAGGAAACGAGAGAAGGAAAAGGAGAGAAATCAAGAGAAAGACGAAGTACAAGGCAAGAAGTCTGTGAAGAAGCGCGACAAGAAGTCTAAGGAAGATGCTGACCATGAGTTTTTGTTGAAGTACGTGTTGTTGACACTTTCAGACTCTTCCATGCGTTGCGCCCTACCCCTGTCAGAATAGGGCGAGCATGGATTCACTTTAAATGCGACGACGATTGACGTTTCATACAGTTATATCTTCAACCGAGGGTGGATAGACCGCTCGAACCGGCGTGTGCCCACATATAACGAAATTGTCGAACCTTCATCGAAATCGTCAAAACGGAGGCCAGCCAACTCCCAAGCCGACCCAGAGAGCCGCGACGGCGTAGACCAGAACTCGCACAATGAACGAGGAGAAGCCCGTGGCATGATGCTCTCAGACGAGGACTCATTTGACGACCTTGCGGACGCGTTCGAGACATCGTACAATTTTAGATTCGAGGAACCGTAAGTAAGCTTGCTTTCGGGTTGTGTATAGGTCGCTCCGAATCACGGGCTCGGTTTTGAGCCCAACCGCGACACGACTTTGAAACACTCGCTTACAATGACCATACAGAGGCGCTGCACTTATTACATCCTTCCCTCGTGATCTCCAGTCCGCTCGGCGCGAGGCTACTACTCGGAAAGACGCCCGTTCTCGGAAGAAAGTACGACAAGAAGCGGAGCAACAGGCATTACTCGAAGCGCGAAGGGAAGAGTTCAGAAGAGAGCGCGCATTGGTAGAGGCTGCGGTCGCCGAGGAATACCCGAACGACGAGGACACCTCCAGCAAAAAGAAATCAAAAAAGCAACAGAGAAAGGAAGAGCTAGCTCGCTTGAAAGTGCTCAAAGCCAATGAGTTGCGAAGAAAGCTCGAAAAGGTCACTTCGGAAGGTGGCCTGGGTAGTATCGACGATGAAGGTGAGAGCTTTGAATCCTATGGACGGTTTCCTGCCGTTTGAGCCATCTTGCATTTGTTGATTGCTGGCTGCATTTCGATATTGATGCAACGGTGGATAGCTCTCGCCCACCTCGATCTAGACGCCGATTGGGACCCCTCCAAACACGATACGCAGATGGCAGAACTGTATGGTGGTGACGACGGCATTGGTAAAAGCCAAATATTATCATCGATGTCCATCCGACTGAAATACGTATAGACGCAAAAAAACCGACCTGGGACGACGATATTGATATTGACGACATCGACCCACCCGTGAACGCAAAATCAAAAGTGGAACTGAAGAAGCAGAAGAAGAAAGAGAAGAAGAAAAATAAGCAAGCGGACGACGATGTCGGAGTGGATGCTCATGAGATGGACGCGGACTTGGACACGGGTGCAAGTTGGGGCGACTGGGATGACGATGGCGAGGAATGGAGAGGTACAGAAGAAGAGCGAAAACGCAAGGTGGACGCATACATGGACGAAGTGGTGAACAAGCTTGGGTTTAGCGGTATAGTGAGTCTGCTCAGTTTGCAGACGGATAGTATTCACATGAAAACCTTGCAGACATCCCACATGCCTACGCGTTTCAATTACACTTGCACGACACCTGAAAATTACGCTCTTACGCCTGCGGAAATCCTGCTCGCGACGGATGCGGAGTTGAACTCTTATGTTGGGCTCAAAAAGTTGGCACCATATCGCGTCGACAGAGGTTGGTGTGATTACTTCAACGTTTATCCCGGTACTTGTTCAACCTTAATCGCTCTAGGTGGTAAGGCGAAAAAGAACTGGGATCCAAAGCGAATTCAACGTTTGAAAGAGTTTCGCGAAGAGTTGCATTCCCGTGTGGGCTCCCGCTACGAGGGTCCCTGGTCAGTTGACGTAGGCACAAACTCGAAGAATAGAGCTACCGAAACGCAAGGAGAGAAGAAGAAACGGAAGGGCAAGAAGGAGCGCGCGAAACTAAAAGCGACGGAGGATGACGACGACGGAAAGGGGGACGACGGGAATGATACCGGTGTTCAACCAGAAGTTGCAAGGAAGTCGGAAAAGCGGAAAGGCGATCCCGACACTAATTCGCATTCGTATGCACCCCTGCCTGGTGAGGCCGAGGAAGATGTGAAAGATGGCGCACGGAGGAAAAGACGGAGACGGCGTCATAACAAGGGGTCTGGTGCGGGCGGGCCTGGAGAGCTGGAGACGGATGCGGTGGCCGTATCATGATTGGGCGCAACGTCCTGTGTACGCTAGTGCCAACAGCTCATCACGAATTCTAAGCCATCGATCCAGTAGGAATAGTCTCTCTCACTCGCAGACGGTTGTAGTGTGTTTGAGTAATTGGGGCGTACAAATAGATACGAATGACGTTACCATATTTGGGTTGTCCATTATGGATAATAAGCGCCATTGTTCTCTTGACCTCTTTCTATAACTTGACCATCACAACCGCCCGTCCCGAACGATGGGCTCGAAATTTCGTGAACATCTTTCTATCAACCCTCCCCCAAACCACCTCGACATCCCGGTCGGGAACGGATCCAAGTTCTCACCGACATCGACGATAGCCCCTACATCGCGTTTCTCGTTAGGCCGAGATAACTCGAAGCGTTCAATGCACACTGTAGCTTCTCCCAAGGATGTCGAGGCAGGTACATCGCCGACATCCGCTAACCTACGGGACAGATTCACGAAGCTCTTTTTTGACCTTCGGACGCTCAATGCTGCTGAGCCGGATCTCGTCCCCTTACAGGACCCTCGTGTGACCCAATGGCCACCGCTTCACATCGAGAAACGTCGCTGTCCATGTCATTTCCAAGACCACAAATACGAAGCTCGCATGAGGAAACAGCGGCGCCGGTCGCGGTGTCTCCTCATCTTGCTCATCATCATCCTTCTTCTCTTGATTGGTAATGCCGTCTTTCTGAACATCCGCGTCCTCTCGCTTTCTATGTCACCGTCTACGACGACGAGTCAGACGACTTCGACTGCTAACGCACTTTCTGCGGATGCTCTGCAATGTCTCTCTCAATACACCCTTAATGCACCTTCCTCTCCTAGTAGCTATCCATGTTCAACGTGTCTTCCGGTCCTCCAGGCTGTGCCTTCATCCTACATGTCCAGTTCAGCGAATTCTCAGAATACCCAGGTGATCAATAATGCCGTCCAATTTTGTGGTCTCCGCGCCATCTACGAGACCGCGAACGCGCAGGGGCAAGCGACGCTCGGAAATGGTAGTTGGGCTCAAAACGTCAATTTCTGTACCTGGACTGGTGTGAGCTGTGATACCTCGGGGCAGGTCGCATCATTGTGAGTGATGTTGGCGATGCATGGGACCTCACTCATCACGATTGTCTAGGCAACTTACTTACCCAGGAGTTCCAGCCACATTACCCAATGAGATTGGGAGTTTGGCCGCTCTGCAGACCCTAAAAGTCATCGGAGGGAACACGATACCTGGTAAGATTTTGTTTCCTACCGATTCAACGTATCCTCAATCTTTTCCTCGTGTAGCTGGTTCCCTGCCAAGTTCGTTCACCAACTTGACGACCCTTACGAGTCTTCACCTCGAGGCCACTGCCATCACAGCACTGCCAAATTCGCTGTTCGCTTCCCCTGGTCTCACGCGCATTTCCACCCTGGCGCTGGTCCGCAATTCACAAATGGGTACTGCGCTTCCAAACAGTTTGACCAATCTCACGGGACTACAAGATTTGTAAGTGATGCCGACTGCACCGGATGCTTTTTTGACACGCCGTCGCGTAGGCTGGTCAATTCCCAAGCGTTATCACCGTCCCCGCTCGCAACACTCGCGGCCTCGTCGTCGCTCGCGGCCTCCCTGCACACCCTCGACTTGACGTCCACCTCACTCACGGGCTTTATCCCGAGCGCCGTGTCGTCCTTTAGAGGCCTCACTCAGCTGTTGCTCGGTTCCAACAACCTCACCAGTACTGTGCCCACGTTCCCGAGCACGCTGCAAGTGCTGGAGCTGAATGGGAACGTGGGGCTCGGTGGAAGCGTTGCGTGTCCGCCTGGATCGCTCCAGCAGTGCTCTGTGCAGGGCACGGCGATCAGCGCTGCTGGGTGTGGTGTATGTCAGAACAACACGACGACGACGAGGGCGGCGTAGTGAACACGACCACGACCACTGACGACCTCGACATGATGATTCCCCTTGACGCGTGTTTTTCCTGACGAAGTGCTCTTAGACTTTACATGGACGACGACTCGTATAATCTGTACATGATCTTGTAGCAATACCTTGAGCGTTCGTTGGTTCCTATTGTCTTTTTCTCTTACTTTAGAGTCTGATCTTTTTTTAATAATTACTGACGACATAAGTACTGTAGCTCTATGTAACGCAGCGTGACGTATTTGTATAACACTACTTTTGGGTTCTCTCTATAAACCAACACCTTGCAACTAACACATGATCTCAAGATTCGCTCGTTCGTTTTTCGCCATCACCGTCGCTCTCGTACGTATCTCGAAAAAATCCCACCCGGACTCACATCAGAACTCCTTGACAGTTCCTCCTTGCCACGATCGCCCTTCTCCACCCGCCTTCACGTGCGTACATCGATCCATGGACGGGCGAGTTTTTCGGCGAGGGCGGGGTCGAGGACGTGCGGATGAGTATTCTTCCGTATCCGATTCAGACTGGTGTCCCTTCCGGGATGAAAGTAGGCGCAGGAGGGGTGATCATGTCCAAGCTGGGGAACGAGACTGCCAAGTGCGTTTTTTTTTGTTTCGGTCATCCCCATCTCCGGGACGGATTGCTCACGCGGGGCATGACGTTGTTTCATCGTTTGTTTGTAGGGCAGAACTGGGGCGTTCGACGTGGAAATTGCTGTAGGTCCTCTCTCTCTTTCATATATATTGGTGTCGTTTCTTTTGCCCTTTTCGATGACCGGTGACGCTTGAAAGGTAGTCACACCATGACGTTGCGATACCCCGAGGTACGTGTCCTTGACCCATTCTTGCTTGCACCTGGGGATGTGGACCCGATGCCTGCATGCCTGACGCGTGTCTCACTCACACATCGTGTTTCAGAAGCCGACACAAGACGAACGGGAAGCGTTGGAAGCCTACATGCATCTCACGTCCCGTCTATATCCCTGTGGTGAATGTGCGGCCGAGTTTCAAGCCCTGTTGAAAAAGTTTCCACCACAGGTACGTGGCATGGGATCCCCCTCACATCTCACATTTCACACCGCTCGCTGTATGTTTGATCTACTAGACGGCATCGCGTCTGTCCGCGAGTCTATGGTACGCACCGTCGTTTGTCTGTCCCCGTGGATTGTGGACGTGGACGTTGAGAGAGGACATGGATAGGTTGTGTTCGGTGCATAACGAGGTCAACGTTCGACTCGGCAAGCCGATTTTCGACTGTTCGAAACTGGATGCAGAGTACGATTGTGGATGCGGTGACGCGACGACAGCTACATCGACATCGACGACGACGCACGTACGACCGACGTCGAGCTCAGACGACACGGGTGCAGCGGAACCGATGGATCTGGAGTGGGACGTGGCCAAGGACGACGTGACGGGGGTGAGGATGGTCAAAGGTGGGCGGCGGTAGTGAGTGGGGTTGGGGAACTGTCTGGGGTAGGATTTCGGGTGGGTGATGTCTCTTTCTCGCGTTGGATTTTCCTCAGCTCAACCGTTGTATATCTCTTTTTCTCACCAGCTTTTTTTTTTATAATTCGTGCGGACGCGTGTCGGCAGGTAGCTTAAATTATAATTCGATTGACTTGGCGTCCTTGTTCGTGTCTGCAGGAGGATGTTGGGATGATGTATTGGGCTTCTCTCTGGTGGCGTTAGGACGGGGACCCCCTGGAGTATATAATCATGCAACCATTTTACGTGCTTTTTCTGGCACACCATCATGCCCTCGTTTACTCGCCTTTGTCCTTGTCCATCGAGTCGTCGTCGCCTCCCGCGACCTTTGAGGCCACCTTGCACAAAAACGGGGGACGTCCCTATCAGGTGCCCGGATACAAATTACAACATGTCAAAGCGTATGTAGCTCTGTCTTCTTTCCCGTCTTTTCGTCCGACTCATTCGCACACGGGAGTGCACTCGACCGAAACTCGGCGGGTTGGGCGGTCTCTGCGCCAGCACTGTCGGGTCTCTGTTCTTTGGCATGCCCGTCTTGGGCTTGGGTACGCAAGAAGGACTCCCACTCTGTGGGGTCTATGGCGTATCCTTCCCGGTCTGGGTTGGGAAAGGATCCGTCCTTGACAGCATGTATGTATGCTGCTACGCCGCGCTCGACCTCTTTCCGAACGTCGGCGAAATGCCGGACGAACCTGAGTGTGTGTGTGTGGACGGCATGAGAAAGGGGCGTGGTGGTGGGAGGGAAATACGCACTTGGCCTTGTGGCCATGCCAGGTGCCGAGCATGTCGTCCCAGACGAGCACCTGCCCGCTCGTCCTGGGACCAGCGCCGATACCGATAGTCGGTATCTTGACCGAGCGGG
>JBBPMQ010000217.1:0-33501 GCA_038090375.1 Boletus rubroflammeus | reverse complement strand
AGGTTCCTGCACCTATAGTATTCGCCAGAGGTCTGATGAGTCAACCTGACGAAATAGGCGGCACATGGGGTAGAGGCCCCATCGCCTATAACCTATCTGGCACCCATCCCAACTCCATCCCCCTAACCCTAAAAAAGGTTAGTGGCTAAGTACCACATCTATACATCCTCTGATCAAATGCAGGTTGCATGCGGGCGTTGAGATTGTAGAGAAAGAGGGTGATGGAGTTTTCATCCCCCAAGATGTTATTCAAGACACGATTGAGGAATTCACGCAGCAAGATGGACACAAAGCTGCAGTGGACGAGATTGAGGACTCGGACGATGAGGATATGGTGATTCAGATGGATGGTTGTGACGAGGATCAGGTGGAGGGGAACGTTGAAGGAGATATGGAGCAGTAGGTGTGGTATATCATTGTTGACGGTGTTGTAGTTCCGAGCGATGTAGTGCTATATAGTTCTCTGTAGCACGTATCGGCCAATATGACGGATTGCTACACACACTATGGTAGTGCTGTGCAAGAATCAAGTGTCTATATAGTGCTATATATTTGGGGGAAGCCTATGAGGTCTACTGGGACTACCAGTACTATATAGTACTTGGTTTTTTCCAGATGTACAAGAATGGGGGAGTCTTCAGTCTGGCCATCAATTTGGCACATTGTCGCCTCTAAGTTTGCACCAAACATGTCATGGAAGGACTCTGATTTGTCAGCGAGGATGCTGGCATGTACTTTGAACAGAAACTCTCCTGCCTGAGAAGGAACAATGAATTTTAGTTTCTCACACCTGGAATAAGAATATACTAAGGCACATACCCGAAAGATGTGAGTTCCATCATTGTAAAAGAACATGTTGTGCGGTCGGGCCTTTCCTGTTGGGTACTCCATACTAGTAGTATTATGAAGCCTGGAGGTAAAGTACTAAGACTACTAAGCCTCCTTCTTTATCCGTCACGTCTACCCGGTAGTTGTGCTCAAACTCCTTGTCCGACATCGCGAAGGTGTCAATTTTCTGCCACTCGATGAACGCGCCGTCCATCCCATCTTCACCATAGATGAACTGTAGAAGCGAGCGAGCTGGGGGGAAATGCAGGTACTGGGGGGTTGATGAGCGGAGAGTCGGTGTGAAGAAGCAAGTGAGGGGGTAAATTCAGGCACTGGGGGGATCGATGAGCAGAGGATTGGTGCGAAGAAGTGAGTGAGGGGGAGATGCAGGCGCTAGCCTAGAGGGGGTTCGACGAGCGGAGAGTCGGTGCGAAGAAGCGAGTGAGGGGGAAAGGGCCCGCTGTACTTAGGATTATCAGGCGAGTCCGCCAAACAAATACAAATGTTGCGCAGGAAAAAAAACACCCTCATGGCTCATAATATTTAAAATTCTTTCCTCGACGAAGAAAAAAGAATCGCACAAGGACATAAAAGTCGCGCAAGAAAAAAAGTCGCGCACTCATGACGAATAAAAAATTATATTATTTATTGGCGGTTGGAGCGTCATATACTTGGGTACATCTACAACAACGAATGATAGGTCACTGATACATAAAGTTACACTAACATAGTTATCTTGATGGTAAACACCTCATTCGTTACAAACAGACAAGGCAGTTCAGCGGTGTAGCACACAAAAGCGTGAAGATCAATCTTCAACCTCCGCGTGTATAGGATAACGTTGACCATTCAAGTCATGACTAGAAAGCAAGTCAAGTAACCGTGATGAAAGCATATCGGGGTATGACGTACACATTATCCGCGGTCCCTTGGGTGTTACAGGCTGTGGGGGAGTTCGCCCAAGTGTCTCGTCAATGATCTCTGCAACCCTATTCCACGGCGATGTCTCCTGCAGATCCGGCATTTGGTTACCGCCTATAAGTTGTACCGAAATTCCGGGATAGGTTCCCAAGAGGAATGACGCGACGCCGGCAGAATCACGGATGTCGGAGCGTAGATCAATCCGAAGGAGTAGGGGTTTTGCTCCTTTAGCCCTCCGTAGAGATGTGATGGAATTTGCGAGTGGAGGAACTTCCCGAGCATTCAATCGAAGTGCCAGGGTTTCGATGTAGGGACAATGCTGCGCGAACGAAGTGACGGATTTCAACGTTCCATTTACGGTTGTTGAAGGCGGGACGTCATTGGTAATAGACAAGTGCTGCAAGATTGGCCATGCCCTCGACATTTCGTCGAGTTTAGCATCGTCGAGCACCAGTCCCGTATTCTGTAGAGTAAGGTGGCGGAGATGCAGGAGAGTTAGCAGATCACCGATTGATTGGAGAGCCGAAGTATAGCCGCTGGCGGCCAATGATATCAGGCGAACAGATTGTTGCTGGCCGGACAACGATACTACGGATGCAAAAAGCTCGCTGAGTTGGTCTGGGCTGACCCGGGATGCGAGATGTATGTTGACGATCTGGAGCTGCGACGCATGAATGGCTTTCAATAGCTGCAGGGCAAATGGTGTCGAGAAAGAATGGAACCCAAGCGAGCGAAGACCCGAAAATGTGTCTGATGAGTTCGGAAGTGATAGCCCCTTGCGTTTTGGTGTGAAAGCGAGGCCGGATCCAAGCGCCAAAACGAGGCATTTGAGACTCCTGATGGAAGCAAACACGGACAAAAAATCGGTGATTTCTAGAGGGATGACGTCTATCACATCTTTCAGTTTACTGCACGGGGGTAGAGAGGTACGACCTCACCCATGAATACCCGGAGGGATTCGAGAGTTCCGAAGTGGTTTCGAAACTGCGCCAAAAAGGCACGCGTATCCTTGGCGTTGCGACCGCTGGGATACTGGAAACTCAAAGACTGAAGCGTGCTCGGAGGGGATAACATGAACAAGGATTTCGTGTATGTCGCTTCATCCATGATGGCGATGTTGCAAATAGTTGGGTAACTGAGCTCCTGAAGATTTGGAAAGACGGGCTTGGAGGGGCACGATTGGATGAGTGTTTGCAGGACGGTTTTGTGCACCGCGAGTCCTCCGAAACTGGCGAGGCTGAGCTCTGGCAGGATTGCTCGGATACGTTTTGCGTAGAGCAAAGGCCTTCGCCAATGGCTGGTCATGGGTTTTTTGGCGATTGTCTGTTGTTGAGGATCAGTTGAGCGCGCCATCAAGGTGGGCAAATGAGACACGTACAAACGTTGCAACGGCCATCTGGTCACTCGGTGCAAAGTTAAGCAACTCGCGAGGAAAGATCATGAGCAAAGGTAGGAAGGAGGTCTGGATGCGCCATAGGACGTCCAGCGCAGGGCCACTGAAGAGCTTGCAAGTTAGTGCAAGGCTTGCGAGGTCGCAGCGACCTTTATGTGACACATAGACATGCTCGAAAATATGGAGCAGGATCTCTGGGATTTCAAAGCAGTGGGGCATCTGGCCCTCTTGCTGCGACACCGGAAGGGATCTCGACGTTGATGGACGCCTTTGTGGCGGCGGCTCGTCGCCGACCATTAAGTTGCGAATGTGGAACATGGCGCAACGTAGCGACTTGGTGACGGTCCTTGCTGTGCGATAAGATCGGTTGACTCCGGGTAAAACCACAGCATTACTGTTGCGCCACTTCAAGTTGGCATGGGCCACTGGCACTCTGGCATTCACCGTCGAAGACATGCCGGATGGCATTCCTGACGATGGGCTGATCAGCGCTGAGCGCCGTTGAAGCACGCCAACGAGTTTTAGCGCTGGTTCGCCATCTATTCCAATGAACGGCCCGGGCGCTAAACCCAGCCATTGGAATACGGTTCAGAGATATAAAGTCGCGCTGTCGTTGGATCTCTCTCAAATTCTTTCCGCTCTTCCCGCAAACTTGAACACATACGCTCCTTTCTAGAGGCCCGCTCGCCGTACCCCTGGCAACATGCTCGTACACCACACTCTCTCCGTCCTCCCCTTTGTCGCTCTTGCATACAGCGGCCCCCTCATCGGCCGCAACCCCCAATGCAACACCGGGTCGATGCAATGCTGCCAGAGTGTGCAATCGGTACGTCGTCTTTGTCTGTGTCCATTATTGACCTGATGTCGTGGTCTGACAGGCTAGCTCTCCGACGGTAACGGTACTGTCGAGTTTGGTGGGCGAGCTCTCAAGCATGTTAGATGGCAACAGCCAAGTTGGCTTGCAATGCACTTCAATCACCGGAGCTGGCTCTGGCACGAAATGTGAAGCGAACCCCGTCTGTTGCACCAACACGACGTTTGTGCGTGTCCCGTCTTGCATCTTGTCTCGCGCATCCAATGCATTAGTTCAGCAGAATGGCCTCATTAACGTGGGATGCAGCCCTCTCGACCTGTAGTCTGCGTCGACCTTTGAAGGCTAGACCCATGTTCCCTTCTGGGCACCGTTCGCTTTCTCTACCATACCCAAGTTTTGTCGCCCTCAAACAACCTCTTCTGACCAGACGCTCTCTTTTTGTCGATGTCTGATCTCATTTTGTCCATGGTCGTGTAGTGATGCGGCGTTTGTTGACTTTGTGTAACGACGGGCTCGAGTCTGCTGGGGAAGGCCACGAGCATGCCTTGTAATATATATGTACGCGAGCGGGGCTCGATGTGTTGGATGGCCAAGTTTGAACTCGACAATAACTTGGAATATGCACCAGCCATGTGTACGCCCTCGATTTACCCCCTCACCTTGTGATGCCCATCCCCAGACGATCTCTCGTCTGATTTCTATCTCGCAAGGTGAGGAATGGTTACCCATCATCAGCTGTCCAGCCGACTCTCCCTTGGAGCTCGTAAGCCAGCGATTCAGTCACTGTTGCATCTCACAACCACGCTCTTCGCTTTAGTTTGAACGCGCTGTCGAGCAGCTCATCCATCATCCAGAATACAATTCAACGCTCATTCTTCGCTCGGAGACCGTCAGCGAGACATCCTACTCACATCACACCGACGACGCTCCCTCGGGCAATCTCAAATCTCATCGGCCCATCTACACCATCCATCGCAAGCTCCTCCCTCGCCGACCAGACCGAGATGCTGCCCTCGAGCAACACTGCACGTTATATGCACCCACTACTGGCGCGTACAAGGGCATACCGTGCACGCTCGTGTTGAGTCCTCTCCTCCCGCCTGGTGCATCTCTGCCGTACTATCATCCTACAGTCCGACATCTCGCGTTTCGTTTCGTCCCTTGCACGCCTCCGATCTTGCGCATAGAAGCGGTCGTGTTTCCCGATACGCCCTTGGATCTTAATTCAAGACTGTACCGCACAGCGTTGGCGCTCCTCGAGACCCTCCATCGATACGGATGGGGCGCGATGACGCATTACCAAAAGCGTGTGAAGCACGACTGTGTGATCCCGAGGGAGGTGTATCAGGATCTGTATCTCGTGATGCGAGAACGGTACAAACATTTGGTGTCCGAGTGGAAAGAGTCCACAGACCCGCTCAAGCATGTGTTTGAGGTAATGTCGCCGATGGACGCGCTACTCGTCTCGTGTCAAAGGCGCCGCCGATGGTTGGCTGATACTCCATCACAGGATATCGGGATCGCGACGTACCTCATGCTGCTTTGGAAACAGTCTTACGCGAGCACAGAGCAACACTCGGGGGATCACGGAAGTCATTATCATACACCGGGACACGATGCGCCGTGGAAGCACTGGTCACAGCCGCCTGGTGGGTTCTTGGACCTTGGGTAAGTCCGAGATACGAATCATGAGCTCCCCCCTGAACATATGCATCCCGGCCTACAGATGCGGAAACGGACTCCTTACACACATCCTCGTCTCCGAGGGCTACCATGGCCACGGCATCGACCTCCGGGCACGTACCTCATGGAATCACTATCCCGAACACACCCGCGTCGCCTTACACGTGCACGCGCTCGATCCGACGCAGTACGTCCGAACCGTGACGGAGAGCAGACCCAGCGCCGTACCCTACCTCCAGCCCGACGCGTTTCTCATCGGCAACCACGCAGACGAATTGACGCCATGGCTCCCTCTCATCGCAACCCTTGAGCACGCATCCGGGTATCTCTCTATCCCGTGCTGTGCCTGGTCGTTTGACGGGCGGTTCGCGCGTGCGTCGACCAGTACCATTGTGGACATGGCATCCATCGTCGAGGACGATGAGTTTGTGGATCGTCTGAACCTAGGCGGGGAAGGTCGTCATCAGAGTCAGTATTCGATGTATAGGATTTGGCTGGCGAAGTTGAGTCAGTGGATGGGATGGAAAGTAGAATGTGATATGCTTCGTATCCCCAGCACACGAAACTGGGCGGTCATAGGTACGTCCACATGTTTGCGGGCTGTGACGAAGCTGAAGCCAAAGTAGCTCGAGAGCGGCTCGGCGACGACGACCAAGTCTATGTAGAACAGGCACTTCGCATCGTCCGGGGCGTAGTGAAGAGAGGAGCATTCAAGACACGTACACCAGAGGGAAAAGCAGGTGATCATTGAGGTAGCATAGGTCATGAATGTCACAAGGTCGGCGGGTTGAGGAAAAACTGAAAGGGTGACACTTCTCGTTCGCCCTCCTCTGACATCCTTCTGCATTCTGCCAGCAACTCCCTCAGCTCTGCCAAACTGACGCTCCCTTTCCACTCCTGCGCCTCCTCGTCCGTGACATACTCGCACTCTTCTTCCTCCTCGCTGTCATATTCTTCTTCTTCATCCGGATCCTGGGGAAGATTGCCAAGCACTCCTCCCGAACAATCCTCGAGCCTTACGCGCATCTTCGTGCATATCTCCCACCACCTCTCCCACCGCTCGAAGCATGAATCTGCAGGCCCATCATTATCGTTCAGGTCTTGCAACACCCTTGGACTCAAGATCCTCACGCGCTCCAATTTAGGAAACGAAGCCCTGTTCAAGGCTTTGAAGTTGCGGTCGTTTGTGCGCTGGACCATCATCGTTCGCACGGGGTCGGCATCGGCGTACGCTGCGGCATAACCCACCCCAAAAGCATACATAAGTCCGTGGAGCCCGATGTGCCGGATATGGTCGTGTGGACGGTTGGTAAGCGTGATTGGTAGCATGGCTTCGTCTTCGGGTTGATCAGGGTTGGCATCAGGATTTGGAACTGGCGAAATCTTCCAATCGGGATTGAAGCAGAATGTGGTTAGGAGAGGACAAAAGTCTAAGATAGTGCGGACGTCAAGCGTGGGTATGCAATTCAAGTCTAGGAAGAAAAGGGTCGTGCCATGTTGCGCGAGGAAAGTGATGATGTCTGGAACGTCGAGGGTGTTGGTGCCAAAGTGGAAGGAGAAACTGCGGAACAAGGGAAGCGACCACCCGGTGGCCTGTTCTATAAAGTCTTGACAGAAGCCTTTCAAGAAGAGTTGCTGAAGATTTGGCAGTTTCAGCTTGACGTCCTGAGCGGAACCTAATGTGATGGTGTCTGATTCCTTGATCGCCGGGGCGAACTCGAGGTGGACGGCGACGAGATTGGGAAGTGTGTCTAATGCCCAGATCACTTTAGAAAGTAGCTCAGATGGTACGTGCCAGTGTACCGTCCGCAAGTTATGACAGGACATGCCGAGCGTGTCTGCAATGGGTCCGAACGCACTCGACATTGGCCAGTCGACGATGAAAATCTCGAGGTTCGGACACTGCTGAAGGATAGCGATGAGTGGAATCTCAAAGTCGTCCATCGTCGGGCCGCGCCCGTTGAGAAAGTGGGTGATATGTAGTCGTCTCGGCCACCATCCAAGCGAGGCGTCGCGATCCAGGATGTTGCGGAGATCACACAATTTTGTGGGATCATCGAAGAAGAGACAACGGACGAGAAACTCGGTGCCAAGTCTGCGCCATGTTTGGCAAGCCGAGATGATCGACTGTAAGAAAGCAAGAAAAACGCGATGAGCAATCTCGCGCAACCACACCGAGAAGAGAAGGGAGGACGAGACCTTCTTGGTGGCGTAGCTTCGCCGTTGGATGATGTTGATGGTATCTTGGGGCGTTCGGACGGTCCAACCGCCCCAGGGGAACTTGGACCAGGTCGATTGGGCCATGCTGGTTTGTAGGCCAGGGTAGGATATGGTGTCTTCATCTGCGGCGAGGTCAAAGATGTACGACCAAAGTTCGGGGGGAAGTCTTTCTGCCATCTTTCCCGTGCCACCTGCGATATCGTGTGTACTTGGAGGTCAGCGTTTTTTTGCTCTTCGGACCACGCCCATCGCCTCACTGCTCTCACGGGGTCTATTATACGCCACAGTTCTCACGAGGGGGTACACTGGTACTGACGCTGGTTAGCTTAGGCCCAGTTATCAATGTAGCTTCGTTGGCTAGCACACCGCCGAACTGAGAACGTTAGAGCCTCTGGGCCCTCTCAGCCTGTGTGTGGGACACATGAGAATTAGTAGTGAGAGAAGCCGCCGCCGCATCAGGTGACTGAGCGAGTATTTAGACCCCCCGGCTACTTCCGCTCTTGATGATCCAGCTTCCCCACTACTCCCTTTCACTTTCATCGCACGCCGTAACAAACCTTTCCTGGACTTGAATACCCAACCCATTCGCCATGGCCGAAGTTCAGCCTGCTACCGTCGAAATCAACGACGCCGTTTTCTGTTCCCACTTGAAAGAAGTCGTATGTGTCACATGTGTTTACCCCACACGTTTGGATCATCGACTGACGACCACTTTTTTGATTGTTCGTCACAATAGTGCACGGACTGTGACTACGACGGAAGGGAGGAGAACGATGCTTTCTACGGGGTCGATCTCATTGCTTCAAGTTTAGACCGCGCTTGCTTACACTCTGCCTTCGGTGACTAGTTCGACCCTATTGATCGGGACCCCATCGAGCCACCTGCGGTGACTACCAACAAAGACGGTGTGTATCAATGCAAGAAACACGGATCTGCAGGTGACTATCGTCGGTCCTTTGCTGGTTCTTTTCTAATCGCATGTCATTAGATTGCAGTCAATGCTTCGGGTGGAAGAAACAGATTACCAGAGCGAGGACAGCCGCCAAGAAGGCGGGCAGAAAGTAGTCATATGAGCAGCGCCAGTGCTAGCTGCTGCAGTGCGGCCATTGAATGTATTAACAACGTATTGAATGATTTCCCAATCTGCTTGTGAGTCGTGACCTCTGTTGGGTTGTAAGCGGCTAGATCATATCATCATCGATGGCACAAATGAAAAAAGGTACATATTGATCGTTACCCCATTGGTTCTAGACTCGTTCATCATTACCGTTGCATACTCAGTACTTACCATTTACTAGGTGTCCGGCCCAGTTCCCATTTGCCGTAGGTATATCGCGTGCGAAAACGTGCGACCATAGATCTAGAGTGACCAATCCTAAGCGAGTATGTAATCCGGCGATGGCCGCGCTTCTTCAGGTTTGATCTAATAGTATGTAATGCCATAATTGTGCTCACTTTTCCCCTAGTAGAATCAACCACAACGTTTCTTTCATATGATAACTGAAGCAGACTGCCCAAAAAGTCTGCCGCAGACATAGTGTCTCTGTCTGACCAAAGCCCGACACTCTTATTCATTACTTACCATCCTCGCTTTGCGTACAGATGATCGGATCTGAGGCAGATTCTTATGAGTCTTATCAGCAGGCTCTCCTACCACTGGAGAAGTAAAAAACCAACCTGCAGTAAAATATTTTTCTGGCCTGATACAGTTACGAGACTTCTCATAATGCATACTAGCTTTTGCTCCATTTTTGGCACCGATGCTTCGGACTACATTTTGGTAATATGCATTATGAGATTTTCTTATTCATTACAAGAGATGGACATTTTAAATTTTACATAGGCGGCTCTACCACCTACGCGCAACCGCAGTCCTAAAAGCAACTGCCCCAAGAAACGGATATCCTTCCTCCACGCCCTGACGATGACCCGTGTTTGGGGAGGAAGGTCGGATACAACATGCAACTCTGCTTGTCTGTCGACTCAGCACACGGAGCCATGTATCAATCTCAATCTTGACTTACATGTCATGATCGGTTTATTTACCCGGTCAACTTGAAGCGAAGCGAGGAAAGCCAGGAAGACCGCTAAGCCAAATGGCTGTAAGTTATAATTATTCAGTGGAACCGAACAAGAGACTTACCCCCAATCGATGACCACAAATTGCGAGCTCGCCAGTACTTAAGGCTACCCATGCCTGCTCTGGCACCTGTCAAGCTTGTACATCATGTCCCTTTTAACGGTGCCCAAACCTCTTCCGCAAAGTATCGCACCGCTCAAATCGCAGGTCGACGTGCTATCCCTCTTCAAGGCCCACAACATCCAATACGTTCGGATTCAATGGGTAGATCTCCTCAATCTGGTCCGTTGCAGAATCTTGCCGGTATCCCGCTTCCGCAAGCTTCTCGCGTCGGAGCGACCTGGCGTCACACTTAGTACATCAACTCTCGGGCTGGTAGGCATCCAGCTCGCACCTGGATTCAGCGCCGTCGGGGAGCACACTTATATCTTCGATCTCTCTTCCTTTCGCCCTTGTCAATATGCCCCTCGACACGCTGTCTTCTTCGGGTTCTTCCAAGAGATGACCCCTGTTCCACGACCAAATGGTCCGTCGTATGAAGTGCCTTCCTGCCCTCGTACGGTCTTGTTGCGGCTTCTCAAGTAAGTGATCTTGGAGATAGTTGTCCGACATCGCTGACATCGTCACCAGGTACGCCGAAGAAGAACTCGGGATCCGATTTTTGGTTGGAATTGAAACTGAATTTATCCTTCTCAAATCAACTAACCCAATCATCCCCGTGAACGATCGTCAATACTCCACTACCCTCGCCGTAACCACGGGAACTACCGAGGCTCAAGTACTAGAAGAAATCGCCGATGCCATTCAAGAAGACGGCATCGAGTTGGAGATGTACCACGCGGAAGCTGCCCCAGGACAGGTTCGTTCGTCTCGGCTATTTGACATTTCCCCCTGTTGCTTACTGATAGGTCATTCTTATTGTAGTATGAAGTGGTCACGGGCCCTATGTCTCCGCTAGAGGCTGCGGACGCTCTTGTCCACACTCGCGAGACCATCTATAATATTGCAAACAAACATGGTCTGAGGGCTACATTCGCCCCCAGGCTGGCCCTAGACAGCTGTGAGTAATTAATTCAGTACATTCATTGTCTGAGCGTAAACGTTCTGATCGAATCCCAGGCGGGAGTGGTGCTCATGTGCATGTTTCGGTGCGCGGAGAGAGGCCAGGCACATCCACTTCCGAGTTCCTCACGCCCGTCGAGTCTACCTTTTTGGCCGGTCTCATGCACCATCTCCCTTCTGTGATCGCATTCACGTTACCTCTCTCGGCTTCCTATACCCGAATGGTGGATAGGATATGGTCGGGAGGCACGTATGTCTGTTGGGGGGTCGACAACCGTGAGGCACCTGTTCGCCTCACGAAGGTGACATCCCCTGCTTCACGTAATTTCGAGATCAAAACTGTCGACGGAACATCCAATCCATACCTCGCTATCTCAGGCATCTTGGCTTCAGGCATAATTGGCGTCAGAGATGGCCTGACGCTTGCGGTAAAAAACTGTGACACCCCGCGGACGGCTGCCGAGATGTCGGCTGAGGAGAGGGAAGCGTTTGGTATCACGAAACGCATGCCTTTGAACATTGACGAAGCGAGGAAGTACTTGGCCGCCGATGATGCTATCAAGGACGTTCTCGGTGTTGAGCTTGTACAAGACTTTTTGGAGGTCAACCAGGTAACGCATTCCTTTGGTTTCTATCTATCGTGGTGCATCATTGCTGACCCGCATTGATAACCTAGATGCTTGGGAATATATACGATCCTCGTGACAGGGAATCGGAATCTCAAGTAGTGACACGTCTTGTCGAGAATTATTGAGCTCGGTATTGGGAAAAAAATCATCCCTGTATTCAAACGTCGATCTCAAAAGTCTCCTACGTATCGATGTGCTTACACGGGTTCTGTCAAGTTGGCCTTGTAGTTGAGTTTTATGGACCACTCTGTTATCGTGTCACGGTGTAGCTGTGCATACAGTATTGTTGTCACCAGATGCGTCAAACGGCTGCCCACTTTCTTTGGAATGAATGTAATAAGATTGGCTTGCCCTGATTGAGTGACCACAGTGTGATTGAGTGACTGACTCGGAGTATTTAGACCCTTGGCTACTCCGCTCTTGATGATCGGATCAGGTTCCCCATCCCCCCTTTCATCGCACGCTGTAACAAACCTTTCCTGGGCCTGAATACCCAATCCATCCGCCATGGCCGAAGTTCAGTCTGTAGCCGATACCGTCGAAATCAACAAGGCCGTTTTCTGTTCCCACTTTACATAAAAGAAGTCGTATGTGTCACGTGTGTTTAACCCACACGGACTGTGGTTACGACGGAAGGGAGGAGAACGATGCTTTCTTCGGGGTCGATCTCATTGCTAAGTACAAGTTTTAGACCGCGCTTGCTTACACTTTGCCCTTGGTCATTAGTTCGACCCTATTGATCATCGATCCACCTGCGGTGACTAGTACCAACAAAGATGGTGTGTATCAATGCCAGAAGCATGGATCCGAGTCTGCAGGTGAACTATCGTCGATCTTTGCTAACCGCATGCAACTTATGCTTCGGGTGGAGGAAACAGATTACCAAGGCGAGGCAGAAGGCGCGCGGAGAGTAGTCACCGCTGAGCTGCTGTATGGAGCTGCAAGTGCCAGAAAATCCCCCTGAACTATTTGTTGTGACGTGCGCGATATACACAACGTCGTCGCGATTTAGTATGACGGGCCGAATGCACAAAAATTCAGCGCGTTACAATTTGGTGGTCAAGCGTGACGGGATGGCCGAACGCAGTAATATACAGACTCTAGTTCTTTATTTCGACTCTTCATGAAAATGTAGCATGAAGAGACGGTATGTACATAGTAACATCACAGTGCACGAATAGAAGAATGACAGGCCAGGTAAGGGGACTACCCTGAAGGGTTACATAAAACGAGTTGCCTCGAGTTGATGGGAGAGCAGTCTGAGCAGACGATCGGAAACGGAATGCTCGGGTGGGGAACGGGGCCGGCAGCGCAGTCAACACGGTGGGGTTATAGGGAACGGATGCAAGCAGTGGGGACCTCAGGGACGCCTGGTATATTTCCTTCTACTGTTGATAAGTTCGGATAACTGTGGTTGTAGTTACGCGATATCAATCAACAGAGTCATTTCATATTTACACGTGTTTGTTTACTCTTCAGCCTCGCCTTCACTTACACAGTCTCATCAATTTCGAGACTTTGAAAACGAACTAATCAAGCGACATCTTTGTGAAGAAGAAAAGCGTCTGTTGGGATTCGCAAATGAAACGTTGAAGAAGGTTTCTATGGGCCTAAAATGTAGTGATAGTCTCTTTTGTATGATGTCACGTGTATATGAATATAAATCTAGATAATTATTATAATTTATCAATTCGTGAGAAACAAAATTGCTAAGGCTAATGATTATAACAAGCGTTCGGCGAAGGACAACGTCTATTTAGAATGATATCTATTATCTATACACCTTTAACACCAATAGCTACTACATAAAAAGTGCAAAAAGAAGGAGCACAAGTGTTAATATAAGTATCTGACAATTATTTTGTATATTTGGCCTTGTGGACGTTTTGCACAAGATTGGATGACGGCTGCGATCCAAAGATTCTGGAAATAACATTCTGGCGGAGATTGAACGTTTCCCATGATGGCTCCTGGATCCCTTGTCTATCACATCAAGGAGGCAGTGAACTTATGTATCACTGGTCTACCTTTTGCTTTCCTTGCCAAGGTCTCGCTCATCACTCCCCACCCTCCCTGTCATTATGGATCCCTGCCTGCCGTCGCTGACAACTCTCGTGGCTCCTTACACCCACTCTAACTTGATTCAGCCCGCTTGACTCCCCCTTGGACCCCCCTGCGCTTCATCCACATCCAACGGCACGAGGGAATATTGTCATGCTGGAAATCATGGCGCTAATGAAGGATGCAGGCTCTCGATCATGTGTAGTTCCATCCAGGCAAGGAGAGACGAGGAACCCCGAGAATCATTGCCAGTGAAGATGTTGTCGAAGCTTCCCAGATTCATATACCTTACCCCGATGTATGGAGAAATCTTGCTGAGTTGGATCGAGGACTACAATGAGCGCCGTTATGAATGAAAGTCGACCCAGGTGGAGGACCTGCATGGCTCGTTTGATCTGTTCGTTCACAGAGACTCGTTCCTTGCGTGAAAGGTTCCGCTGGGCATATTTGAAGTGGACTGGTATCGTATTCGGCATTGGGATCCATGCGTATGTTGCGACAAGGTACCCATGGTTACTGCTAAGTCCAAATCTAGTTATTCTATCACACGTGACTAGCACTAAGTCCAAATCTAGGTTTGCCTATCACGTGCCCCGATCAATCCCCAACCCCCTTTGCGCCCCAACGAAATTTACCAGACGTCTATCGACGGCTTGCCTCATAGAACGGTCTGGTCACCAGACTAATGCCCGGTACGATTCCTCATTTTGCGGGCTGAATTTCTGTGCATTCGGCCCCTCATATATCATAGCTAAATCGCGCCGATGTTGTGACTGTCTGTATCGCGGCGCTGACAACCCTCTAAATCGCGCTGATAGGCTTGTGTATATCATGCGCATCACAACAAATAATTCGCGGTAATTTTTCGGCACCTGCAGCTCCATAGCTGCTGCAGTGCGGCCATCGAATGTATTACTTAACTTAAGGTATTGAATCTCTGTTGGCAGTACACTGTACATAAGCATGGCACTGATATTGATCCGATCGGAGACCTCGTTTATCATCATACTCAGTACTTACTATTTTAAATTACTAGGTAAATGTCCAGCCCAGTTCCCATTTGCCGTAGGTAAATCGCGCGCGAACACACCGAACGCCCAACACAAGTGCGAGTTCAAGATAGCTTGTGCCATAGACTGACAATCCCAAGTGAGTATGTAATCCGACTGGGGATGAGCGCGGAGACTTACTTCTTCGGGTTTCAAAATTTCATGGCCGTGTTTCTGATTGTAACATTACTATACCATAATTGTGCGACTGGCCCATCAGCATGATCATATCCCTCATTGACTGCCAACCACAACGTTTTTTTCATATCCTATCGGCAGGCTAGTACCACTGGAGACAGGCTAGCTCGTTTTTTTTTCTCGCCTGATAACACCCCTTAATGACCACAAGCCGCTAGCTCGCAGTACTTAAGCCTACCCATGCCTGCTCTGGCACCTGTTCTTGTACCTCATGTCCCCTTTAATGGTGCTCAAACCTCTTCCGCAAAGTATCGCACCGCCCAAAATGCAGGTCGACTTGTTATCCCTCTTCAAATTCCATAACATCCAATACGTTCGAATTCAATGGGTAGATCTCCTCAATCAGGTTCGTTGCCGAATCTTGCCGGTATCCCACTTCCGCAAGCTGCTCGCGTCGGAGCGACCTGGCGTTTCGATAGCTAAGGCAATTCTCGGGCTGGTAGTCATCCAGCTCGCACCTGGATTCAACGCCGTCGGGGAGTACACTTATGTCTTCGATCTCTCTTCCTTTCGCCCTTGTCACTATGCCCCTCGACAAGCTGTCTTCTTCGGGTTCTTCCAAGAGAAAACTCCTATTCCACGACCAAATGGTCCGTCGTATGAAGTGCCTTCCTGCCCTCGTACGGTCTTGTTGCGGCTTCTCAAGTGAGTGATCTTGGAGATAGTTGTCCGACATCGCTGACATCGTCACCAGGTACGCCGATGAAGAACTCGGGATCCGATTTTTAGTTGGAATTGAAACTGAATTCATCCTTCTCAAATCAACTAACCCAGCCATCCCTGTGAACGATCGTCAATACTCCACTACCCTCGCCGTAACCACGGGAACTACCGAGGCTCAAGTACTAGAAGAAATCGCCGATGCCATTCAAGAAGACGGCATCGAGTTGGAGATGTACCACGCGGAAGCTGCCCCAGGACAGGTTCGTTTGTCTCGGCTATTTGACATTTCCCCCTGTTGCTTACTGATAGGTCATTCTTATTGCAGTATGAAGTGGTCACGGGCCCTTTGTCTCCGCTAGAGGCTGCGGACGCCCTTGTCCACACTCGCGAGACCATCTATAATATTGCAAACAAACATGGTCTGAGGGCTACGTTCGCCCCCAGGCTGGCCCTAGATAACTGTGAGTAATTAATTCAGTACATTCATTGTCTGAGCGTCAACGTTCTGATCGAAATCCTAGGCGGGAGTGGTGCTCATGTGCATGTTTCGGTGCGCGGAGAGAGGCCAGGCACATCCACTTCCGAGTTCCTCACGCCCGTCGAGTCTACCTTTTTGGCCGGTCTCATGCACCATCTCCCTTCTGTGATCGCATTCACATTGCCTCTCTCGGCTTCCTATACCCGAATGGTGGATGGGATATGGTCGGGAGGCACGTATGTCTGTTGGGGGGTCGACAACCGTGAGGCACCTGTTCGCCTCACGAATGTGACATCCCCTGCTTCACGTAATTTCGAGATCAAAACCGTCGACGGAACATCTAATCCATACCTCGCTATCTCAGGCATCTTGGCTTCAGGCATAATTGGCGTCAGAGACGGCCTGGCGCTCTCGGTGAAAAGTGGTGACACCCCACGGGCGGCTGCCGAGATGTCGGCTGAGGAGAGGGAGACGTTTGGTATCACGAAACGCATGCCTCTGAACATCGACGAGGCGAGGAAGTACTTGGCCGCCGATGATGCTATCAAGGACGTTCTCGGTGTTGAGCTTGTACAAGACTTTTTGGAGGTCAACCAGGTAACGCATTCCGTTGGTTTGTATCGATCGTGGTGCGTCATTGCTGACCCGCATTGATAACCTAGATGCTTGGGAATGTATTAGATCTTCATGACGGGGAATCGGAATCTCAAGTAGTGACACGTCTTGTCGAGAATTATTGAGTTCGGTATTGGGAATCATCCCTGTATTCAAACGTCGATCTCAATAGTCTCCTACGTATCGATATGCTTACACGGGTGTTGTCAAGTTGGCCTTGCAGTTGGGTTTATGGACCATTCTGTTATCGTGTCATGATGTAACTGTACATGCTGTCACTAGATGACCTATGTACCATCTTTCTGTTGAATGAAGGTAATAAGACTGATTGTGGAATATTTGAATAATCAATTTCATTCGAGACTGAATCTCATGACAAGCACACTTGATTATCGGGTATCAACCTCCCCCGCAACCCCCACCGCAACCCCCACCCCCACCGCAACCCCCACCCCCACCCGTGCCACCTCCACAACTACTAACTCCCACTCCGCAAGTGCTAATCACTCCCCCACACGCGCTAATTCCACCTCCACTCACGATGTAGCCTCCACCTCTATACGTGGTCCCTCCTCCATTTAAGATGTAGCCCCCACCTCCATTCGTGGTCCCTCCTCCACTCAAGATGTAGCCTCCGCCTCCACATGTGGTGACTCCTCCGCTACCGCCACCGCCCTCGCCCCCGCCGCCGCACGTGCTACTGCCATCTCCACTCCACTGACCGCCGCCATTCGCACATGTCGCATTCACACACGCTGCCATACAACCCCCCACGCCCTACATAGATACCCTCGTCAACAAGCTTCGCCACGCCAAAGAAGAAAAAAAAAGGTATAAGAATCAAAACTTACCGTCGCGCACGCGCCGTTCTCTACGACGAAAGGCACAGTGACGCAAGACGCAGCCTCGGTCCACATTGGGACAGGGTAAAAGAACGCGAGCTCGTGCGTCCGCGTACGACTGCGGTGGTACCGCAACACATCGGACCCATCCTTGTCCATATCGAGTGCCTCTCGGCGCCGTCGTCGCTCGGCCTTTTGTCGTCTTCGCTCCCGTGCGCGCTCGCATGCCTTCCGGTTATGCAAGGGATAGACGGCATTGTGGTCACTGGCATGTGTGCCAACGGCTGCGTCACCAGGTGGCTGAAGGACATCTAGCTCATTGGTTCTGCGATGACGATGCAGAGACAAGGCGTGCCGCAACCGCTGGCCCAACGTCGTACCAGGGAGAGGACAGCCGCAGTAAGTATACGGGAGGCCGTATCGATCCTATCAGTCAATCAAGCGTTAGGGTCGTATTTTCAAGTGCGTACGATGTATCGACGCGTACGCACAGTCCAAGCACGACATGTAACGTCGAACGCTGTTGCGAGATGATCTTCGCCGACTTTATCATCGCTGGCGGAAACAGTGCTCTCAAATACCATCACTATGAAAGTCAGAAACGAATACTTACTGGTCGATGTACCGACCCACGACTCGTTTGCATTCCGTATGATAATACCTTCCTCTGAGTTGGTGCGTATGCCACGCAAGATCGATGTCGAGCGTCGGAACGAAGAATGATCCGGGAGCATCAGCCATGAGTCCCAAAAAACTGGAAAGAAAATGTTGATTGCAAAATACGGCGGCAAGCCATCCCATCATACGTACGCATGGTATCTTGCAACACAGTGTTGTAGGACGACCATCTGCTCTTCGTCGGCGAAGAAGTCAGGATCCGTCCAGCCGAGATCAGCCATCTTGCGCACGAATGAAGCTTGCCGTAGGACCTAGAACAGCCATCGGTTGAGCAGGGAGCGAAGGAAGCGTGGGGCGTTGGAACTGACAGCGCCTACGAGTTCGACCGAGAATGGTCGGTCATCTGTGTATGCGCTCAGGATTCTCCGTCCTCTGGTGAAAAGGTTAGAAAGGTAAAGATCGATCACCATTTAGGCATACATTCTGCGCTGAATTTGTCCGTTTAATATCGCTGTCAGAAATTTCGGGTTAAACTTCAATTTCCTCATAACATGATGTGCGGTGAGTGTGTGTGACACGGGAAGTTTAGTCGCCGCCATGACACGCTTCTTGATCAGCATAGCACGACCACTGTCATGTTGATTATAAGGAGTATGCAGGGTCCCACTGGTGAGACGAAAGTAAGCTCACTGCGTAGCAGTAGGCTGGGAACGTACGGAAGGAATCCGCGGATGTTCGCAATATCATTCGCGAACTTGTGAAGACTCAACAGGTCCTTTTTTATTTCCTTTCCACACGACGTGCAGCGGGCAAAGAAATTGCTTTGCGCATATCCCGAACCATTTGGACCAACAAACGCTATGTGATCGTCAGGTACTTCTCAGCAGCGGAATTCAGCGGTGCTTACGCACGACTGTCCGGTACTCGCAATGTGGGCACTGAATCTCTTTGCCTGATACAGCTGCGGCCGCATCCAAAGGGTCATACGGTGTATGTGTGTGGTACTCCCAGTTGTGGACTCGATCCGCTTGGGGCGAGTTGGTAATGAGGAGATCAGGAGATCCCTGCAACATCCTTCAGCGGGTGGTATCTAATCAGGCAATGCCACGTACGATATTGGCGGCAAGATACTCCGTAAGGACCGGCAAGTGACTCAACGCCAATATACGTTGCGTATCTTCTGCATACCACCTATTCAAAAGGTCATAGATGGAAGATACCCATGAAAGCTTCGTACATTGGATTGAGAAGATAAGCATGCCAGACCATGAGCACATCGATCGGGGGAAGAGCCAACTCAAGGTTCATGGAACACCACCCGCCGAGGCTGTGGCACCAGCGGTCAAATCTCGAGAAGGATTCAGCACCGAGGCTCGACAAGATGTGACATCTCGAACGAACCTCTCGACTGCGATGTTCACGAACCAGCCCCACCGTTTCTCCGGCTCCATTGCACGAACGTCAGCCGGAAACCGTGGGACGGAATTGGATTCTACGATTACCCGGAGGTTGTGAAATGCATGCAACATGGAGAGGTGTCCTTTGAGTTGTTGGGGTTGGATAAGCAAAGCGACACTGTGATGACCAATGTTGAATGTCTCCGGAAGCGTGTACCGTGGCGGGGACGCTTCGACATCAGTGTAAGAATGTGGAATATCTGACATGAAATGCTAGGAACTGGGACAAAAGGCTGTGGAATCAAATATTGTGCGCCCAGCGCGACAAGGGGGTTAAGTAGAGAGACCGTGAGCAACCACCATTATGTGACCTACAGATTGGGTCAGTGTCTTGACGTACATACGCCAACCCTGACTGGCCCGGGCGCATCTGCAAAGCAGACAAGTAACGTTATCGCTTGACGACTCTCTGACGGTCTGTATGAGAGTTTTGAAGCCCTCTCATTGGCTGATGAGCATCTAAGGATCCAAAAAGGTGCATTTAGGTCATGCCAGCCGCGTACCTTGCACAAAATGTGCTTTTTTGTGGCGCTCAAGATGCTGATCTGAGCTGCTGTCGTGAATCCTGAGGAAAGCAGTCTCAGTTTCGGATAGGCTGCTTTCCTGTGACAGCTATGTATGCAGCACAGCCTAACGTTCCTGCCAATGCTAGGAACATGCTGTGATACCGTAAAGCGGCGTAAGAGCCACACTTCTCCTGGATTTCGATTTCCAAACGAGTGTCATGAAGCTGTGCTCAGCGGTTCAGAAGTCGACATCACTTCAGGCAATGCAACGTGTCAACAAAGGGAACTCCTGTGAAGGATGTTGAGTTTTTCCATAGTTACAGCACGATATCGATTATTGTTTAACCCGAGGTACAGTTCCGTGGATATTAAGGGCCGAACACGAACGTACGATGGGTAGCGAGAGAGAGACAACTACATAGTCGTTAACTCGAGCGGGTGAAGAATAAGCTAAAGATCGCTCACCTCGGTCGTCGCTTGAGCGAAGCAACGGCTTGAGGGACTCGGTGCGCTGCGGTTCGCCTAATAAACAGTAGCGGACGCTGTAGTACGAACAAATGGCCGCTCGTGCCACATGGAACTAGTAGGCCCATCGTGGGGTTAGTAGGCTGGTGACCAGACTACGGGGAGCGCATGACACTGTAACGAAAAAGGAAATGGATGAAACAACTCAAAACTTGGTCATCAAATACAGTCAAAGTAAGGCACTCGTCTTCAGCATCAGGCTCGGTCGACACGCTTGCGTACTCCAACAGATATTGTTACAGTTGCTCAACTCGCCACTGACTCTGTTCTCGAGTCATGCCAGTGTGAGGCGGCTCCGACTCACTGAGGCCTGAGGGCTTGAACACAGAAGGCGATCAAATATTGGTCGTCCCACAATGGCGCTCGATTAGGCTACTGAACGTTGTTCCATTTGTCTGCTCAGAGGGTTGAGATGGCTGAATACAAAGCAGAGGCTTAGTTGTATCGGCAGATGGGCTCAAATTTCAAGAACGACCAATGACTAGGCCATGCCCGGTTGCATCAGTCAAGCTAGGAAGGACAACGCCGTGGACCAGTACACCTGATGTATTTCTACCACTATGCAGCGACCAAACAATCTACT
Source organism: Boletus rubroflammeus (assembly GCA_038090375.1). Classification (NCBI taxonomy): domain Eukaryota; kingdom Fungi; phylum Basidiomycota; class Agaricomycetes; order Boletales; family Boletaceae; genus Boletus; species Boletus rubroflammeus. The sequence goes on along the minus strand of JBBPMQ010000217.1, from coordinate 12,276 downwards.
TGTAACAGATTTGCAACGGGGATAAGCAAAAACAAAACACCTACTTCTTTGCGAGTGCGATTACTCGAGGGTGTTTTCATAGAAGGGGAAAAGTAACTAATATAAGGAGTAAGAAATGAAGGAGAATGAACTTTCTTCCTGATATCCTGCATTTACCAAATAAATATCCATCAAGTATTTAATGCTGGCATGGAAGTAGCGTTGGCCGTTTTTTCGATTTCGCTCTCCTGGGTCGAAGTAGTCTGCTGGGGTTCACGGTTTCTGCCAATCGCAGTGTTGTTGTACTCTTGCCGAGGTAGAAGCTCAACATCGAGCCCGACGTAGTCGTAGGCAAATTCTCCCATCTCAGCATCGTCGACGCCGATAATCTCGGTCTCCTCGTCGCAACGGAGACGGAGGAAAGGAATATAGTGCATAACCCACAAAATGATGGTCTGCAGAAAAGAACATGGACCGGTCAGACGATTTAACACGCCTTGTGCGCACGAAACCGACTCACGGTCATAACGAAGGAGTAGGAAAGGCCTGATACTGAGTCCGCCAATTGAATTCCGAGCTGTCTGTAGTTGTGATCGAGCCAGCCGCCAGGAATTGTCGTGATTCCGTCAGCACCCGCAACACTTGCCTGAGCAAAAAGACCAGTAAGCAGGTTGCCAACTATCCCGCCAATAGCGTGCGAGGCAAAGATCTATTAATCACTGGGTGAGTACTAGCTGGTGTGATTGGTCGAGGACTCACGTCGAGAGTATCATCGTATTTGAAAAGGAACTTCAACTGGGTGGCGAAGTTGCACAAAGTGCCAGCCATAAAGCCAAAAAGTACCGCAGCTGGGGCACCAACATATCCAGAACCAGGGGTAATCGCAACGAGACCTGCGATGGCACCTGAGCAAAAACCAACGGCAGACCACTTGCGTTCCAAGCGCCAATCCTGCGAAAGGTCATTAGGAAGATATAACTTAATTATCCCAAAAATGCTCACCCAGAGCATCCACGTCAAACCGCCAACGCTAGCGGCCAAGTTAGTGACAATACAAGCCTCTGCGGCACGGTAGTTGGCGGACAAAGCCGAACCGCCGTTGAATCCGAACCAGCCGAACCAGAGGAAGACTGTGCCCAAGACAACGTAGGTGGTGTTGTGGGGCTTGTAAGCGAGTCGCTCTGTACCGTAACCACGACGCTTTCCGAGGTAAAGCGAGATGGCCAGCGCTGCAGAGCCAGAAGAGATATGGACAGGAGTGCCGCCAGCGAAGTCGAGACCTCCTAGGACGTACGACCAGCCGTTGGGGTTCCATGTCCAGCAAGCAATCACGTCATACACCAATGTCGACCACACAAACACGAAGACCAGGAGTGGTCCCAGACGGCTTCGCTCTGCGACTGCACCAATAGCGATCATCGGGCTATGTGACGACAACGTAAGCGGTGACAACTAAGGATGGTGGGAGGATGGCCTACGTAATAGCGGCAAACATGAGCTGGAAGACACAAAAGACAATCGCAGGCACGCGAGGACTGCTAGACGGCTGATCAAGCACATCCATGAGGGCAAAGTGGTCTGTAAAAAAAGTGAGACCTGATTCGAACTGACCATGAACGACTTACCCAGATTTCCAATAAATTTACCAGCGGTTTCGCTGAACGCTAAAGAGTACCCCCAGAAGAACCACTACCATGGGTGAGAGCTTGTCACTGGTATGAAATCACCTATCGCACCTGGAACGACACCACCGCGACGGTCATCATGCTGAGATATATCATGCTGAGAGCGTTTTTCCTCCGCAAAAGACCAGAGTAGAAGAAACCGACACCCGGTATCATGATCCATACCAAGGCGGTTGAGGCCAGTGTCCAAGCAATATCACCAAGGTTGTATATGCCAGACGCGGATGAGGTGGACCATTGAAGGTCTCCCGCTGCGGAGATGGTCGAAAGAAGTCAAGGAAGGAATTTAGTAAGGTTCTGAGGAGCCCTGAACTCACAGGAATCGTAGGTTACATTCACCATGTTAAGGGAGGCTTCAACGGCTAACGGAAGGCAGGAAGTGTCCTGCTTATGCGAGTGATGGGGGTTGAGTTGGCAAAAATTTGATGTTGATATACCCGCCTACCTGTGGGATTTGTGTACCGTATTTCTCCGGCTACCAGCGAGAGTAAAGGACTTGGCGAGATAAGGGGGTGATTACCTAAGCCGGAGAGGAGGTGCTATCATCCAATCAGCAGCTGTGGAGGTCTGCAAAAACATAACACATGGAATGTGTCTTGTTATCTTGTCAAAGTCACCAAGTCGCTGTCTAACTCTGATTAGTGGCACGACAACATTGGCAGGCGTACGACAGAAACGTACGTCACCGAGATAAGAGAAGCCGTCTGACGCAGTCCTTTCGTATCCGACGGATTTGTTCGGGGCCGAGTCCATCACGACAACCTGTGCAAGATGTTGTCCTCATGATCAACGTCAATTGTCACCACATCCTCCTCCAACACTGTACGGCATCGTGTTTCGTCTCCCCACCAAAATCAGTATGAGTGTAGCTTGATCAGCAAATTCCCGGAATCAATATCGTGCAGATCTAGACAACGATGGCCAGCATTCGCCTATCGCACGAGCTACACAGCATGGTCCGACTCATCTGCCATATTGGTTCTCAGGGACGGCGCAATTGATCTCGATTAATTACCGGGGCGATTAATCGACGGCATTGGCGAGCTCGCTCGCTCGCGCCAGAGCACCTGTAGGCTGTGAGCGTGTATGGTAACCAACCCAAGCGTGCTGGTCTACCATCGATCACGCGGTTGCTCACTGGGTATGTTGGGAAATCAGCACAGGAAATGAGTCATTACGAACATTGTGTCTACTTCTCTTCGCTTACAGTCCATCTGTGGGACTCATCCACATCTTCCGCCGCTTCCATGGAGGCTGTTGATGCTGGGGACCTGAGGTTCTTGCTAGAAATAGAGCAACGAAGCATCCTAGCTCCCCACACGGACGTTCTAATTAGTCCGGTGCTAATCGATGTAATGGTCTGATAAAAAGTGTGGCTCTTGTTGGATTGCATTGGATCCTTTGGTTCTCGAACAAGCCAAGTCAGCGAAAATCGATGATCAAGGAAGGCTATTCGGGCTCGAGCATGCCGTGCACTTCCGAGTTGTTTATGTTTGTTTGGCTTCAGCGGGAAAAACTAGTCTGCACCTACACGGTCAAAGTTGTTCGATGGCGAATGTTCTCGTTGGTGCTACGAGGCGGTACGTGCCCGTCCATGCCTCCCGCCTCACAAAATGCTCGGTCTTGGTAAAGAAAATCCACGTCTCACAACCCAGTTCGTCCTTATTTATCAAGCCATTCAAAGCCGAGTAATTTATATGTATAGCTCGACGCGCCAGCGAAGACGGTGACCTCCTCGGTATACCGGACGAGCCCGTATCACAGATAATACCCCAGAAATCTACCAAGTCGCTGCCCAATTATTGGAATGCTCGGGAACGAAAATTCCACGAATTCCTTCAGTTCGTGCGTGACCGTACTGGCCGAGTGAAAGTTGTCAAGTCTGGCCAGGTCCGCACCTCGGCCTGGTTGCGCCTCTTCCAGCTCGCGAGCAAGGCAGAACACCTTGAGGCCGTTGCAGAGATATTCCCTCAATGGAGAGAGTCAGGAAAATCATTCACCCCGCTCGACACCGAGATGTTCGTTCGTACGTTTATCGTCCAACCCTCGTACGGCTTCGTAGACACACTCATCGCGTTTCTCTACTCCCTATACCACAGGTCGGTGCGAAGAGCTTGATTGCCCTCTCCTTGCTCTGAAAGTTTTCGGAGATCACCCAAAGTATGGTCTCCCACTTTCATCCTTCCCCGCTGCGCGTACTCTCCTACATTCTCTCTATCAAAAATATCCTCTGGAGAACATAATCGCTGCAGTATCGCTATTCGGCATGAATAATCTCTCGCCTTTGACCAATGATCCCGCTAGCTGCGCCATGCTCTACGCAGCCTGTCTACGGAGCAAGAACAAACACGCCTCGTTGCTTGGGAGAGATATCCGAATGGCCCTTCAGAAGCTTCTGAGAGACACTACCCCCTATCCCGAGCCCAAGGAAAAAGAATTACGCGCCCGTTATTCTGTCAAACCTGATCTATGGCTGTTGGAGGCTCTCGGGGATATAAAGAAGACTAAAACGGGCCAAGGTCGTGGATCACGGTGGATAACCGAATGGATCGCTATAGGAGAGGGTCGTGTGCTTCCACCGCTGGCGGAACGCAGGTATCGGGCAAGGGGTGGGAAACAGTTGCAAGAGGAATCGACACCTGCCACGAGGACCGCACAACAGCTACATGCTTAATTGTCCATACTGTATCTTTATCTCTAGCCTAATCATTGTGGTCTCTGATTACCACTTAACGCCCCGTCTCGTGAGATTTACACTGAATCTGACGCATGGTCGACCGAGCGCTACCATGCGACGGTGTGTTGTATCGCAAACTGAGATGTCTGGCGATACTAGCAGCCGCGATCGGATAGCATTGGATCGATCCGTCTCGTCGGTGTGGAATCCACACACGTTTCTTGCTCTGTCTATCGTTCCTGTCAATGGCTAAAGCGGAGATGAAGAGCTAATACCGCTCAGGCGGCCCATCACGCCTTTCCACAAACCGTGAGGGCCAAGCACTCACCCTCGACACTTGAAGCTGCTCAAGGTCTCCGAAAGACGCAACCAAAAGTTGACGGACCCTGGTAACCTGCGCTATGGCGTGAGCTGCCTACCGCTGGTCCCTGGAGAAACGCGTATGCGAGTACACCACCACTGGCAGGATTCACCTGACCTGCCGACCGAGGGTGAAGACGTTCGACAGCGTCGGAAGGGTGTCAATATTACATGCGGGCTGGGACAATAATGTAATTTCGAGTAAGTCGGCAGTAGAATTTACAGGCTCTGGCCATCTTCGGTGCTCATAACGTCGTAGACACTCGGAGTACCTCGGACCCGATCCTGGTTGTTGGATATCTTTTTAAAAATTAGGGTTAGCAATATTGCGAAGTGAAATTAGGAGGTGATCCCCTTCCTTTTCGGTAGCCCTACTAGAGATCACGAGATAACCCTCAGGTTTACGGTCACGGCCCGCGATGATTCGTCCCATGACTTGAGTCTCTCTGTGGGTAAGTAGTACATAAGTACATCTACCTCGCACTCGCGCGGGTCATCGCGCTTCCATTAGACTTCCCCATGACCACCCACGCTCTTGCACAAGCGTTCAAAGCCGCCAAGCCCGCCTTTGGGGCGTGGATCACCTTACCAGGTGTGATCAACGCCAGGACGGTCGCACAGTCGAGTCCACACTTGTCGTGGGTGATGATCGATTGCGAACATGGACTCACCTCGCTCCAGCCCGGCGCAGCAGAATCGATCCAAGCAATCACTGGACTTGGCAGTAACGCGCCAAGCGCCCTCGTTCGCATCCCTGCGACGGGAACGAGTACTGGTACCTCGTGGCAGATCAAATATGCGCTCGACGCTGGCGCGAGAGGCGTCCTCGTCCCGATGGTGTGTGTCCCTGATCATCGGCGCCTGGGATGTGACGAGATACTCAAGAAAATAAAATAAAAATGGCGATGATCGTTTCACAGGTCTCTGATGCAGCAAAGGCGAAAGAAGTCGTTTCCGACAGCCGCTTCCCACCGGACGGCAGGCGTGGCTTTGGCAGTCCGTTCACCCAAGGCCTGTGGGGGATCAGTGCGGCAGAGTATCTCAAGTCTGCCAACGAACACATCGCGATCATGATCCAGATCGAAACACGAGAAGGGGTCAAGAATGTCGAAGAGATCGCTGCCGTCGATGGAATCGGTTAGAGAATACAGCCTGGCATTCGGCACATCATTGCCTAAGCTTTTCTTAAAAATAGATGTCCTTTTCATCGGCCCATACGACCTGTCCTTGACCCTCGGTTACCCTCCTCCATCTCCAGATCCCCATCCCGATGTAGAAAAGGTCATTCAACAGATCCTGAAAGCTGCGCACAGCAAGGGCAAGAAATGGTATGTCCTACGTCGAACAAGGATGCGTGCTTGGTGCTCACTATGACTGTAGTGCCATCTATTGCACTTCGGGAGCGCAGTCGTTTAAACGCGCCCAAGAGGGTTTCGATATGGTCTGTCGACCGTATTTTCTGTGCAGTTTGCAGTACAACTGACTGATGCTCAATGACCCCTCCAGATCAATGTAACCTCGGATTCGGGTGCAATCTCGGAGTCTCTCACTCGTAACCTGTCAGAAGCTATCGGCGGTCAAGCGAATGCCCGCGCCTTTGGATACTGAAAAGATTCACGGATGAGAAAGAAAGAGAGCTGTCGTGGAAAATGTACCATAGTAAGGGGATAAGAATTTTGGACCATGTTCATCACTGGGTCTATCAAAGATGCCATCGTCGGTGAGAAAGCGATTTGCCTCAAATTAAACAGATCGAGCGAGACACATGTCTGAGCTCGCAACACGAGCGGGATAGTTCCCAGTGTCTTGGGTATTGTCCCGAGATTATGCATTCGAGTAAAGTGTTACCTTGCTGACGCGCTTACTGTAGAGCGCTTCTGACCTTTTCCAACGTCCAGATCTAGCTAGCTAGTCGACAAAGCCATATGCACTTTACATGAAATTCTGTGAAGTTAGTTGACTCCGTCCGATATAAATGGGACTGATTTGATTCCCTAGTAGAGGGTCTATGGCAACCAGTTAACTTTCCTTTTGGCGGGGCATTGCAAGATTTGACGTTTATGTTTATTTATATTTATAGATTGGCCTCTTATGGATTGCCCTTGTACTCGGTGATCCTTATCATACTTGCCTTTGATCCACGGCTCGCGTCTGCCCTACTCCTTCAAGCCCAAGTTGTCGAGGAGGCTATGATTGCCCGATACAGAGAAAAATCCTGGATAATTCAACTACGGGAAGTGGAAGGAAAATGTCGTCGATCGATCGGTCAACGATGGATTGAACAGCGGATCAGTAACAACAATCATGCGGGATCCAAACCTACAAGGAAACACATACATTGAACGCGGGGCCCGACGAAAAGGTTACCCTTCACGGTGGAGAAACCTGTTCCGCTGGCCTGTATCGGGTGTTGCCACGGATGCTGGCGTGTCGCATGTTATTCACACAACGGGGTTTGCAATATCTAGGACAGACCTAAATGTTGTTCTAGACGTGAATCACAAGCATAAAATATATCTTACAGTTTGTGCAAAGACAGAATTTAAAATTTGTTCGGAGGTTTGAATGTGTGCGAAATCTTCAAGTACCGGCAAGCGTGGATTTACACTCCAAATGTCAGGATTTATTTGAAAACTAGGCACAGAGAAAACTTGGGCAAAAACTCCAAATATATAATTCACATGGATCGACAGATAAACAGGGGCAAAAACTCCAAGAAAGGACAAACAAAAGGTATGTGTTCTAAACTTAAAGATAAGAGTAATACTCAACAACAATAACATTTTTCATATTTAGAATGGGCTAAAACTAATTGCCCGACCTCATTGCCCAATCATAGTCGGGTGCATTGGTGATTGCCCATTGGCCAGTTGTAGTGTTGTGCTGGGCCCAGCTTCAGGCCCTCTGAAGCCTTTGTTGGAGTACACAACACGTGTCTACTTGTTGAATACCAGAACCTTAACTTGTGCTACATATATATACTTGTACTTTGGTTGAATCATCCATTTCGTCATACAGTTGAAGGGTAAGTCTCGTTATTCTCTCTTTATGCCACTGTACTTACGACACAACCAGTTGACTCAGCGTGTCTAGGTACATAATATCATCTGTTTCATCATATAGTTGAAGGTTGACTCGGCGTGTCTAGGTTTAATAGCCTTGAGCCAGGCTGCGCCATGCCTTTTTAGGCCGGGCTGAGCCTGTTACGGTCGTAACAGGTTATACGGCTAAGTTCTCTGATCTTATCTTATCGGAATCACGTGACTCAGATCACGTGACATCCCGTTCTTTCCACGCTCACGTGACTAGATCACGCGACCTCTTCCCCTATGCATTCACATCGTCTATCCAGGACATTCCTTCAACACGGACACTTGGTCTGGTAGAGTAGACCGTTCCTGAATTATTCCCCATATGGATATATTAATCCCACGGTTATTACCGTCATGCTTCTCTTCTTTTCTTCTCTTCCATTTGATGCACAGGTTGCATCCTCATGTTACTCATCTCCACTACATGCTTCTATGCTTCCATTCTACACGACTATTTAATTACCGCTAGTCTAGACCTAGATCTAAGATAGGGTACAATCATGTACATACAATTGCTCGTCACTATATAAACCCAGAGGCTAGCACCGAGGAATTCCTCAGTCTAGTTCTCTTGGGAATTTCACCCAAAGAGTCCCACTCGTCCAGTCCTTTGACTTCCCTTTCCTCATGGCCACTCGCCGGGTACTTCCCCTGGTAGAAGCCACCGCTCGACCTGTTAGTTGTTGCTAGGTGCTAGTACACTTAGAACACTACAGCGTCTCCCTATATCAAAGTTATGCCTCACTAGTTTAGTTGGTTGTTGTGATGTTGGCCTGAAGCCCCCCAAGTATTAGCTTTGGTCCCATTTCAAAGAGAGCAGGTCTTAGCACTCCAGCTCTACCCCATCCCCAACCGACAAGCTGTGGTCCTCGCACCGGTCGCACAGCCCCGACAGCTCCGGATTCAAGCAAGAATCAAATGCCCCGCTCGACTCCCGACCGTCATCTCCAATGGCAACGCAAGTGGACCAAATCTCTGCGTTGCAAGATGCTCTGTTCGCAATGCAGCGGACGCTAGATGCTTTGACCGCCACACAAGGAGTGGCCGGTCCTACTACAAGGGAGGTAAAGATCTCCAAAAAGGTCGAAGTCATTCCCGACCCTAGCATGTACAATGGAGTGTATGATAGATACGACAGCTGGAAGATTCGTCTCCAGCTGTACATAAACAGTAATCCAGAAACATTTGTTACGGACAAGGACGTTGCTATTGCGGTCTTCTCCCGCATTGGCAACAAAGGAGAAGAGAAGGACACGAACGGAGCTGGCATGTGGACCAGGAACCAGCTTATCAAGTATATCAACGGGTCTCTACATGCCTGGCCCACCTACGACGCGTTGTGGAAACTCCTCGATGCCCAATTCAAGCCTGGGCTCGACAATGATAACGCAATAGACGGACTCACCCGTCTCCGACAAGGACCGAGAGATAGGACGGAAGCATTCCTCACTTGGTGGTTAGCTCTTTACGAGCGAGCCAAATGTGGAGACCCAATGGGGGTCTACTTACTCGAAAGAAACGTCTGCAAGGATGTTATCAAACATATCTTTATCAACGGGAAATGTCAGACCACGGTCGACGCCTACATTCAGATAATCAAGGACACTGGCAATTTGATTGAGTCGTTCCAACTCAGATCAAATGCTACGTGGGCTTTTGCCCAACAAGGACAATATCATGGACAGGCATCTTCTTCGACAGCCCATACTTACGGCGGACAAGGCCAACTGATAGAGATACTGTAGATGCGGTATGTAAAATGAAGTGCTTCAATTGCGGTAGTGACCACATGGTCAAAGATTGCAAAAAACCCCGCAACGAATGCACAGAATGCCGCTTCCTTGGGGGAGGGCATAGCCAGCGGTGCAGCAAGTATCGCCACGTACGCACGAATACAACTGAGGAAACGCCAGTTGTTAACCATGATACAGAGGGAAAAGGAAAGGCGGATGCAAGGATGACGCAAATCGCCTCCATGGACTTCGAAGCGGCGAAAGCCTACTTTGCGGATCTCTTGGGAAAAGAGTAAACCTTCTGAGTGCGCCGGGTGCTCAGGGGGGTACAATACAAACTGTATATGGACAAAGTAGTAGAAAGCGCGGCCATCTATGAATAGTTTTTCTTTACTTGATGTGGACTATGGCGAAGAAGAAGAGAATTTCTTCAATGCAAATTATGATGACGATGTACAATCATGTGAAGATACTTCTTCAATTTTCTTTTATGATAAAAACCAGACTGGGCCTTACGAAAGTGAGCTCACTGCAGGGGAATGCAGGCTTAATTTGGTCAAGAAAAATACAAGCAAATTATCGACAACCTCTTCATCTATTTATGAAAACCTGGAACAGATCCTAATCAGGTCCATCAAGCAGAACAAAGAGATTAGCTTGGATCTGAAGGTAGCCTCAGCTACAACCAAGCACAATATGAAGGAAACCAAAGCGCTCCTGGACAGCAGAGCCAATGGTATTTTTATCGACAAAGCATGGGCAAAGGCAAACAGCATCGCCACGACACCACTCACATGATCCATACCCGTCTTCAACGTGGATGGAACCAAGAATTCGGCAGGAGACATTACCCACTCGGCCGAGGTAATAATAGACTTTGACGGCCACCGAGAGAAGCTCACAGCCGAAGTCACCGATCTGGGAAAGAACCTGATCATTCTTGGATACAGTACATGTGGCTTAGTAAACATAACCCTGAGATTGATTGGCAGACAGGCGCCGTTAAACTCACAAGATGCCCATGCTCATGTTATATGTTATCTGATCGACCGGTATTCGTGAGAACCTTAGAAGAAAAGGAAATCAACGATATGCCGTATGTTTATCGCCGTCTAAGGAAGGTTGAGCAGCCGAGCGCTCCCAAAGTAGAGTTGACGGTAGAACAAATGGTTCCCAAGGAATTCCATAAATTCCTCGATGTGTTTTCTAAAAAGAGTTCGGAGCGTATGCCCGAAAGGAAACCTTGGGACCACGTGATTGACATGAAGGAGGGATACGTGCCCAGAAAAGGAAAACTCTATCTGATGTCCACGGAAGAACAAAAGGAAGTCTCAGACTTCGTGGATGATCAGTTACGTAAAGGGTACATCCGCCCCTCAAAGTCACCGCAAACGTCACCTGTCTTCTTTATTCCTAAGAAAGATGGCAAGAAATGAATGGTACAGGACTACCGTTATTTAAATGAATGGACTGTCAAAAACAACTACCCGCTCCCCCTTATCTCCCAATTGGTGGATCGATTAAAGGGCACGAAGATGTTCACAAAAATGGATCTATGATGGGGATACAACAACATACGCATCAAGGAAGGAGACGAATGGAAAGGAGCTTTCATCTGTCACCGTGGGAGCTTCGAACCACTAGTGATGTATTTTGGGCAGACCAATTCCCCTGCCACCTTCCAAGCCATGATGAACGATATCTTTGCCGATATGGAAGGAGTTGTTTGTATCTATATTGACGACATCTTGGTCTTCACAAAGACGGAGAATAAAGAAGAACACGACAAAATAGTACTTGAAGTACTAAAGCGGCTACAGGAACACGACCTGTTTATTAAACCCGAAAAGTGCACGTTCTGTGCTAAGAAAGTAGATTTCCTCGGAATGATCGTATCCAAGAATGGAGTTGAAATGGAACAGGATAAAGTTAAAGCCATTCAGGAATGGCCCACGCCCACGAACGTTAAAGGCATGCGAAGCTTTTTGGGTTTGGCAAATTTCTATCGCCGCTTCATTAAGGACTTCTCCATTATGTCAAGACCATTGAATGATCTTACAAAAAAGGACCACGCTTGGACGTGGACAGAAAAGGAACAAAACGTGTTTGATACGCTGAAGGGACGCTTCTCGATGGCCCCAATACTCGCTTACCCCAAAGATGATGCTCAATATCGCGTAGAGTGTGACGCATCAGACTTCGCCACGGGCGCCGTCTTATCTATTGAAAAGGAAGGGAAATGGCATCCGGTTGCCTTCTCATCACATTCCATGACACCGGAACAACATAATTATTCAATCGCAGACAAAGAGATGCTGGCCATCATTCAAGCATTAGAACAATGGCGACACCATCTCGAAGGACAACCCAAGAAATTCGAGGTATGGACGGATCACGCCAATTTGCAATATTTTATGAAGACACAAGATCTGAATCAGAGACAAGCGAGATGGGCTCAGTTCCTCTCCTGATTCGACTATGAGTTGGTACGGAAGCCAGGAGCTTCGATGGGAAAAGCCGATGCTCTCTCACGCCGCGAAGATCACGCAATCGGCGTTGAGAACGACAATAAAGGAGTCACGGTAATTCCTGCGGAACGTATACATGCCACAAATGAAGTCTCTTACATCCACGGCGAAGAGCAAAAGATCTTAGAACGTGTCAGAAACGGACAATCTAAATTAAAAGAAACGACCCTTGCAGGGTTCACAGTTGAAGAAGATGGGCTTTGTAAGCTCAATGGAAAAATA
>JBBPMQ010000216.1:0-33536 GCA_038090375.1 Boletus rubroflammeus | reverse complement strand
GCAGCTTGTGGCAGACATTGATTAGAAGTGACAACAACACGTCACTGAAAAGACGTGACCATGACATCAGTGACAGTGACACTCCTTCCTAAGGGATGAGCGACACCGTCACTGATTACTAGCGATTATACTTCCCTCAGTGCATAACAAAAAGAGGCTGGATGGGTTCAATGCAGTGGTGTGGCCATGAGTGAGATCGAAACTTCGAAAGCGAGTGCCAGTGGATGGCCAGTGAACGACTTGAAAGTAGGGGTGGCCAATGGAGAGTGAGCGAGGGACTTGGAGTTATGACTACGTTTGTTATCTGCACTGCCTGCACACTCGCCTGACTTGCCGTTCTTGCTGGTGTGGCCAACAATTTCACCCCGAAGTAGCCACTGCTTCTGGATCTCATCAAACAAAGGCTTGAAGCCACAGTTTGCGGCTGGGTATGCACCCAGGAAGGCCTGCTCATCTCAGTTGTATCTGGAGGAAGTGATGGGCGTGAACGGTCCAAGTCTGATGAGTCCAACTGACAACAGGAAGGATGTACTGCTATGAGCGACTCACCTGTGGAACTCCTCGGTGACGACCTGTTGCATCTTTCATTTGGTTGCCATGAACTCCTTCATGTCGCCTGTGTACCATATTTCGGGCCAGCACTATGGGAAAATCCCCTTTCCAACTCACCAGATCTTATGTGCCACATATGGGAATAGAACCAATAGAGACAAAGGCTCCAGCAGCCACTGCTTTTGCTAAAGATATGGAACAAACCTTAGCCAACACCATAAAACACCTAGAAAAGAAACAAATACAAATGAAGGCACAGGCAGATGTTGACAATCTCAAATCTAAGAAAGACTTGGGCTGCTTCACACCAGAAAATGCTTTAGAGAGAAGATAAACTTGTTGAGAGGGAAACCCAACAAGAACTTGACTAGAGTTCTTGGGGCGTTGGATTCAAGGTACTTATACTACTCTACATTGTTTGTACATGTTTATCTACTGGTCCGTGCGTCCTGTAGATAAGGGCTAAGGGTATGACATTATAGATAAGAGATACAAGATAAGGGTCTAGACGTTTCTAGACCTTCGGTAATTAAATACATGAGGCGAGTCACGTGATGGATCTAGACCACAGTTGTGATCACATGATGAGTCCAAGGAAAAGATAAGATCAGGTGATGTAAAAGGTGCACGTGATGTCACGTAACTGTGGAAAATATCACGTGATTAGAAAAAAAAAGATTAGAAAATAAGTGTTCATAACAGCAGATAAGAAATGTTCCAACATACCTATCTATAAACCCAACAACCAAGTTTGGCTATCAATGGAAAACCTTAACTTGCGAGAATCTCGCCAATCTTGAAAACTTACAGAAAGGTGGCTGGGCCCCTATTCAGTTATTGAACACATTGGAGAAAACACTGTTTACTTAAAATTACCTTGTTCAATGTGAATTCACCCAGTCGTGAATGTCTCACACACCAAGTTATATAAAGATCAACTTCCTGGTCAGATTTCATACAAACCCAGACCGGTTACGGTAACCAATGAGGGCGACGTCAAATTCGAAGTCGACTACATTGTGGACTTTAAATTAATGGGCAAGAAACTTGAGTTCCTTGTTCACTGGAAAGGTTACCAGGAAAAGGATTGCACATGGGAGATTGAAGGTCACCTCTCCAATGTGAAAGCTGCAGTGCGTGATTTCTATGCAAAGAAACCGAGTGCCCCACAGCGTCTATGTATGACAATCGAACTCTTTATGACATTATTTAACCCTTATGAAAATTTCACAAATGCACCACCTATTTGGTCTCACCTGGAATGCAAACCATAGCAGGGGGGTAATGTTATGAATGCTCTTTTTCTAATCTTTCTTTTTCTAATCATGTGATACTTTCCACAGTCATGTGACAACACATGCACCTTTCACATCACATGATTTTATCTTTCTTATCTCAGACTCATCACATGACCATTACAACAACGGTCTAGACTCAGTCACATGACTCGCCTCATGTATTTAATCTCTGGCAGTCTAGAATGTCTAGCACTATCCTTATCTCTTATCTCTTATCTATGACATCATACCCTTAGCCCTACCTACAGGACGCACAGACCATTAGGTAAACAAGTACAAACAACATATACCTTGAATCCAATGCCCCAAGAACTCTAGTCAAGTTCTTGTTGGGTTTCCCTTATAACTCTCATTTCTAAAGCATTTTCTCTTGTGAAGCAGCCCAAGTCATTCTTTGATTTGAGGTTGTCAACAGTGGCTGAGTTGCCCTTCTCCACATCAGCAAAACGACCTTTTTCCTACCAAAAGTTTTGGTTCACCATGTAAGTATTTCAACTGAAATGGTCAGGGCAGTGGTGTCAAAAGCATAAATTTGATGGTAAAATTGTATGGTAAAAATTTAAAGACCAGTTTATAAGCAGGATCTTTTTCACATTTTCTGTCCAGCTCTGGCCAGTTGGGTACCTTGCTGGAGAAATCTGGCCAGCACTGGCCAGCACTGGATAGGTGAGGGCTGTTTTGCTGATGCTCACCTTCCTCTTGTCATCCTCCTGCAGGCTCTGAGGATGCGGGAATGACAACACAATGTGTTCTGCACATTGTGTTGTCCTTCTTGCTTGCCCTCACTCTCCTCATCCTTGCCCTTGTTCACCCACTCTCACACTCGAGGATGGTGAAACGACAATACAACGTGCAACTGCACACGTTGTAGTGTCACTCCTCTCACACATGGACATGCACACCGTCACTATGCACTTGCATACTTCTGCCATTATTGTACTAGTTCATGTAATACTATATCATTAATGCACTCAAAATGAGACAATGCCTAAGAGAAACTTGACAAGAGGAATTGAAAAGAAAAATACCAAACAAACAGCCTAAGAGGGTTTGAAAAGGCTCATGAGTGCGCATGTAGATCATTCCCGCAGCTCTGCAGAGGAACGGAAAGTGCTTTCCAGATGGTCCATTATTGCCTACAATTACAGACAGCTATTAATAGAAAATGCTGATGTGAATGGTACCCCTCTTAGGTCACTTTTGTGTCAACAAGAAACCCCCCCCTTAAAGGGGTCTAAAAGTCCCGAGAAGTGGTGCCTAAGGTGACTGAAGAAGCGGATGAGACTGAAGAGATGGATGAAGACACCAAAAACTGAAGCATTCCAGATGAATTCCAAACAGACCTTGATGAAATCAAATCAATGTACTGAGCAGAACCCCTTCCCATCTATTTCAACAACAAATTCATCAAACCCAAGGACATCACTAATGTGATCACCAATGCCATTGTCAAAGTATCATTCTCCATCCATCACACCTATATAAAAAAAGAAAATGTGTCTCAGGATTCATTCAAAGCCAACATTGAACAGATTATCATCTTGAAAAAACATGTGTCATCATCCATCTCTCACCACAACCCTCGCCAGGGTCCCCTCCAAATCCACAACCCACAAACTCCATCCTCCAGGCCCTTTCACATCCACCCTCCCAAACGAGCAAAAAGGGATAACGTCACTCAGGTGGGACCCAGCAAAACCAGAGAGCCACATGAAGCTCCAGCTCCAAAGAAGATCTGTATTAATCCACCAAGAGACACAACAAAGGGGAAAGAGAAGATGGGGGATGCTGCAGAGGGAAAAGACGATCAAAAGGATCTTGAGTCTGACTGAGCAGCGAATGTACCAACGAACACATTGTCGGTTGTAAACTTAACCAAATAAAGTCACGTGTCACCGCTCCCCATGTAAGCAAGGTCCTCGGCGGCAACGCCGCCCCCTTCTAGTGTTATCCGTGGAAAATGCCGGTGGAAAATGCCGGTTTCCAGTTTTTTGCAAACATTAAAAACCCAGGGAAACCTTGCTCACACAAGGTGATTTACAATTGGTGGGGCCACCGGTCTTTCGGTGATTAGGGGCAAGTTGAAACTTGGCCGCCAGTGTGCGTGCCTCGCCTTCGCTAGCGCGCCATACTTTAATTGCCAATTTCCTTACTCCGACTGGCGGGTCAAAGGTGCTCATAAACTGGTTACTTTCTCATCTTATGTCTCTCATTGTCTCGTTGGGGTTGTATCCTTTATTTAGTCCTGAAGGCCTGACACCCGAGCGTGAGGCTAGCTTCGATCGTCGATAATCGCACTGTGGGTCACAGTTATCTGACCCGACAGCTGAATCCACCTGCTACACACTGAGCATTAATTGTGACTATACACCAAGTGTTGAGCTGGCCTCAACTTGCACCTTACCCTTGCAAACATACACCGAGTGAATCAACGACAAAATCAATGGCCTGAGGAAGTCACAATTCAGATAAGTAAAATGCCCTACTAGTAGTCCGTACTTTGACATCCTGTTGCGAAATGTAAAACAACAAAACTAAGCAACAAGGGAACTCCAATTTGAAGTGCCGATGAGATCGTTGATAAACGAGTAAAAAATCAGAGAATTCCGACGTTGTCTCTGAAGGTGGTTGTGAGTTCAAGACACGCCCGACAGGTTTCGACAACTGACAGCAAAGCACCGACCACATTGCCAACAGGTTCGTACAGGCAGACGTGCATAGTTGCCTCTCCGAAAGCTGCGTCAAATATTCCGTTACACTGAGCTGAGGCACATCCAAGCTCCGTAGTGGACTGCCATATTATCTGCGTAAAATCGGAGAATGTAGGATTAGTGGGATCAAAAGCCTCTGATGAATATGTGAGAAGCTAAGCATAGACGACCATTGACGGAGAGGGCTCACGCAAGCCATCCATGAACATCTTCATCGCGTTCCCGGCAGTGAAATTTCCAGTTCCTGCGGCGATATTTTCGCCGTATGGCCCAAGTTGGCCATTTGAATGCTCAAAGCGGCAACCACTCGCCCATGTTTGGGCTTTACTAGCCAAGGTCGTTGACCAATTGAGGGACGGGGCATTGAATCTCGGGCGAACGAGGTTGTGGGACTTCAGGAAAGCGCTCTCCTCGGCGTCGGGTTGGCTATTGGTGGCTGCGAGAACGATTCCGCAGCATATGGACAGGAGTGCAGCGACCAAGTAGAACGCATGCATGCAGGCGTCAGAGGATAAGAAAAGGACAGACTTGGTATAGGGAAGGGAGAAACAATATGTAGCCGAGAACAGTGGATCAGTATGGGAGGAAGAGACGAAGAGACTTGACCTCATGGAACTGACAAGGTACCCGAAGGGAGAAGAATGTCGTGCCTTGCGACGGGACCACTATAAAAAATGACATTCAACGGTATCTAAGTTGTGATGTGAATCACTTGCCTCGATTTGAAATAGAGGCTGCCTCCACCTAGATACGAGGGAGAATGAGCAAGACTGACTCTAAAACATTAATGTACACATACCTACCAAAAGGGTAGTTGACATCACAGACACAAGTGGCACAACTCGCACACTAACTATATCTGATCTGATCAATGAATGGTAGGCCACGAAGAGGACATTCCCAATTACAATCTCTATTACAGATCACAGTTAGACATTCATTTCCCTTCATCGAGCTCAGGCTCGTCGTCCTGAGCAACCGCGAGCCCGGCGGCGTCAACATTCGCGAGGTTAAATCTATACACGTCCTTTCCATGCGCCAAAAAGGCCACGCACGCCTACGGGAAAACACAGTGACAGAAACGATGGTGCAAAGAACGTTCCTATCGATGGATGCGATAAGTGGTCGAGTTTCTCAGGCAGGGGAGACTCTACCGCATGAATAGCATCTGATTGAATCATTCACCAATCAAAGTAACTGGAGGAGAGCTCATGCTTTATGGATGACACGTATGTTGTGTTCTCGTTTGAAATTCTCAAACTCTTGCTCTTTCGACTTGATCTGCTCCGTAAGTGTGGTGATCACCTTCTTTATCTGAACAACATGTATTAGATCGGGTGAAGCGAGCAAAATAGCGCCAGCTCACTCCATCGCGGTTTGTTTGCAATGCCGGAACGACATCCTTGACAGTGCGCTCAACGAGCACACCGCCGATCAAACGAAAACATTTGCGATCCGGCTCTTCCTCCAGAGCTTCATCTAACGTGGAAAGAACCAATCTAATTCAAAGCTTAATCATAATTTTGTCACAATAACCAAAATACCTACGTATGCTCTTCAGCTTCTTGCTCGAGTTCGCCGATCTTGCCAGCCAGAGTTTGCAAGTCATTCTGAAAGCGAGAATACGTTTGTTGGATCTCTGTCTAGTCTGTCATGATAAGGCAATGGAAAAAAGATACAGCATTCGTCGTACCCTGGTCTGAGAGCGGTTGCGCTTTTGCTTTTGCCTTTGAGGTGGACATGATGTGACGAGATGCGCGAAAGATATTTGGCTGAGAAATACGCGTAACTATAGCGTGACATCTTGTCACACCCAACTTGTTCTCTTCGTGTACGGTGACCACAATGTCTCTTGCCCGCCCGCGTCTTGGTGTCGGGCTTTCGCACCGTTTGCTGACATTGCAGCGCTCTACCGCGCTCCGTTCTGCATCAATTACTTACCGGAGCATCTCCTCCACCCGTTGCTCTCATGCCGAACCTCTCGATAGACATGGCAGTCTGGAGGGTCCGGTCAAAATCAGGTCACCTGCCGGTACAGGTACATTGACTGCTCAGGATGAGCCGGACAAGCACACAGACTTGTACAAGGACGGCCCAAGTGCTATCGACAAGGCAGTCCACCTCTTCTTTTTCACCGAAATCCTCCGAGGTAGGTCGGCGGATGGAGAGGCGTACATGCAGTGCCACTGAGCCTTCATAGGAATGTGGATTGTCATGGAGAACTTCTTCAGGCCTCCTTATACTATCATGTACCCGTACGAGAAGGGTCCACTGTCCCCCCGCTTCCGCGGTGAACATGCCCTGCGGAGATACCCGAGCGGTGAAGAGCGCTGCATCGGTACGTCACTCCAAATACCCAATATGTTTGCCTCACGTTCCACACCAGCTTGTAAGCTCTGTGAAGCGATCTGCCCTGCTCAAGCCATCACGATTGAAAGCGAGGCGCGTCAAGATGGGTCGCGGCGGACAACTAAATACGGTAGGATCACTTCAGATTCACACCGACCGTGAACTTCTCATTATTATAATTAGATATTGATATGACAAAGTGTATTTATTGTGGTTTCTGCCAAGAGGCTTGTCCAGTTGACGCCATCGTTGAAAGTGGGTTCTTTTGCATCATGTTTTATGCCCAGCTAACACGTTGCTCCAAGCTCAAAATCAGGAGTTTTCGACGGAGACACGCGAGGAGCTTTTGTATAACAAAGAAAAACTGCTAGCGAACGGTGACAGGGCCGAAGCGGAAATCGCAGCTAATCTTCATTGTGAGTCATTCACCCGACTCCGCGGATATATATATAGATCCAGTTGATTTTTTGTGGCAGCGGACCATGTGTACCGGTGATCAGCGGGAGGGGATTGGCGAGGTGGTCGAACTATCCCACCAGGTCGTGTAATTATCATTTCTTCGATATCCAACTTGAACACACGCTAGAGCCATGACCTTCGTTTGATTTGTCTCGGGTATTGATGTGGAATAAGTCAAGAATTTGGAGGCATTTCCCCGACTGTAGTTCTCGTCGACTTCCTTTGGATGGCCTCCCAGTTTTATTCCTTTTGTGGATCCGTACTCAGAATTTGCATCCTAGGGCTGATTCAAAATGCTATGACTGTAACATTTATTGCAACACCACACCTGAACTTGCGAGGTAGGTGGAAGAGTGACCATATTACTTGCACATATAGTTTGAAGTTCACATAGCATGGTCAGTATATACAGTCAGCAGATCTAATCGGGAACAGGTGATATCTCTGACCGCCAGTCAGAATCCTAATGGAAGGTAGCGGCTTTCAGTTGGGGCGAAAGCACCCGTTGGCGAGCTCCATCGTACAATGTTGGCTGACCAAACATTATATTCCTGGGTGTCTGTCACTCGGAATGGAAACTACAATCAGGCCACCTGTCAGCCAAGGTGAGCCATCGTAATTGTCTTTGGTTCCCACTCATCGGAGATATAGTGCATACCACTCTAAATTCCGATACGAAGTTAGTGTTCAGAATCTGACAGTGTACCTCTGGATTTTATTCGGCATGCCGGGATTACAGGTACCGGCAAATCACAAGCCAGTTTGTGCCACGACTCCAGAGCATGACCGACCCGCAGGTCAAGCGAACGCGTCCCACATCATGCCCACAGTACGGCGGCTGTTCGCGGAGGCGCATCAGACAATGTTCTACGAGTCGAGGCAGTTCGGCCGTGATGCCACCGTCATGGACATGGTCCTAGACCACCGCCTTCTGATATGTGTGGCAGATGAACCTGCGGACGGACGCTGTCGCTCTGCTGTGCCGCGGAACTGCGCACCAAGATGTCAGGCAGATATTGATGCGTATTGGGCACAGCAGGAAGAGAGGAGCGAATTTGTAAGCCCGATTATGAGCAAGAATATCGAACCACCAGTATCGGCGGAGCGTTCCACAACGGTATGGCCGCCGAACCTCGACGGGGATGAGGTGTGGGATTATGCGTTGTAATTCTTTCTTCGGAGACAGGGGCAGTCCGTCGAGTCCTTTCAGATTACTTGGTTTGTGGATTGTCCCTGTCACATGTGCCAAGGTCGCCTTGTTTGGCTTAAGGGCTAATTTGGGAGATTTGTGATGTATATTCATACCAAGCCCGCGTGTTGAGATCTACACTTTTATGTTGATCCGTTGGCATGAATATGGATGTCGCGAATCCCCAGACAACCATAAGTTACGATATTACCCGAAACAACGACCACATAAACACAAGACCAGTATTGACAATGAAATAGCGACTAGAAGCACTTTAGCACAAGAAATTCTATATGGGAATCTGCGTGGAGTATATTCACCGAACCCCTAATCACCGGAGTGTCCTTCCTCTGATTCGTCATGTCCCCCGTAGCCTTGGGCAGATGACGGTATGCCTTCCTGATGGAGTCTCTTCGAGCCTCTATCATCTGTCCGATGACTTCCTCCATACCTCAGGGAACTATCTCCTCCGCCTCCTGAGCCATCTCCTGGGGAAGCGACATCATCCTCCCCGTCTATATCCATGTCGTTACGAGAGCGCTTTCTCGCCCGTTCCAAAGGAGGGCGGTGCTGTTCAGGTGGTATGTATGATCCACCACGGTCACGGTCACGGTCACGGTCACGATTGTGTGAACGACCGTCTTCGTGAACAAAATCGATATCCTCATTCGGTGCTTGTGCTTGATTTATTCCCCGGGGTGCATAGGGTCTCTGGCGCTCCCGATCATAGTATTGCGAGTGTGCGTCGGATCGTGGTTGCGCTTCAACAGAGCCGGAACCAGACCCGGGCGTATCAGACCGAGACGATCGACCATACACGCCAGGACCAATGGGCTCACGAAGATACATTTGTTCCTCCCGCAGTCGATAAGAAGAATGATCCTGATAGTCCCTCTCCGATCTTGACCTCAGATGTGGAGGAGGCGAGTTCCGGACGGGTGCGGAATTTGCGTAGTCACGTGGAGCTTCGCGATCGTAATCATGTTCACGTTGACGCGGCCAGTTACGCTCCCTCTCGAGGTCACGCTCGTGTTCGAAGTCTCCGTGATTAATGTTTGTAGCAGGTCCGACACGTTGGTGATTATGAACACGTGCGGTTGATCCGCGAGCACTGGTAGGTGACATGATGGTTGAGTGGGGTGACGCGTGCGCCATCTGGTGTCGCCCGTGCGGATAGGGATCGCCGCTATGACTGCTTCGTTCGTGAGTATCGTACCTTCTGGAACGTTCTCTCTCGTGGCCGAGAGGGGGGCTCTGCACTCCCTGTCCAGAAGGGGCGGATTCGGGGGGATACTGTTGTGGGTGAGGAATCCCTCCTTGGTGATACCCCTGCGGCGGACCCTGTCCCCGGGAATGCGACGAGGAGTGGGGACGTGAGCGAGATTCAGATCCGTTGCTGTGCGAGTGAAGATGGGGCGTGTGCGGCTGGGATTGCGCGTGGCTCCGCGGATGTTCGAGGTGTTGCACAGGAGTCAATTGCGAAAGGGGTGGAAGCTGGCGGGAGTCATGGCCTGAGACAGAACCGCGCCGTGACATATGCGCGGCGGATACTGCGTGAGATGGAGCCACCCCTGGCCCAATGGGTCCATCCGATACTTGAACCGGGTGCCCGTCTGGCCCAGAAATCACGCGGATATTGCCAGATGGGTGGACATAGTCCGGGGTGTTGGAGTCATTGACGTCCATGTTTCGGGGATCGCGGTGTTGGCCCGAACCTGGTATTTGCTGTGCATGTTGAGGTGGGACCCCAGGTCCACCATGCATGGGAGGGAGGGGGGGATGAGCGTGAAGGTCTGGGGAAGGGGGTACGGCGGACAGTCGCTCATACAATACACTGATGTCACATGAGATGACGAGCAGATGGGAGTTAAAGATATGCTCACGCTCTTTCCAATTTCATTCGCTGAATGGATTTTTTGGCCATAAGCACCTTGAACTGGAGCTTGTCATTGTCCTGCGAAAGGAGATAATGAAGAAAGAGCGGATATGGGGAGAAACATAACACACCACCTCGATTTCTTTTACTTTTCGTTTCAATTCCTTGTATTTTGCCTGGTATTTTTCATCTTCGACGCCGGCAGCAATGCCTGTAGTGTATGCCTTGTTTTTTTGCCGAGCGGAAGGGGTGACCGAGGCAGGTTGGACAAACATCTGGGAGTTGGCAAGAGCGGAAGGACCTGGGGACTGGTTGTGGGACATGATGGCAGTGCTCTGGGCGGCGTCAGAGGATAGTGAGACGCTGAGTTGGCATTTGGCTATTTATTACTCATTGGAGCCTCCGCCTGGCGTTGAGTCTCGAGTCAGGGCAGCCGCTAATTTCTGACGTGTCTCGTAGCTCGCGGCTCGTCGTAGTGAACACGCGTGCTAAGCCGTGTCTCGCTCACATGCATGGTGACAAGAAGCAGCCGCTGGGTGTTTACACTATCATAACTTCTGTTCGCTTCGTTATCAAGCTCGGAGGCGTCGCACAAGGTTTGAACCAGGCTTGTATATATACCAGCGGCCCAGGCTCCAGCTAGGCTCGCGCAAACTTGAGCTAGCCGGCTCACCCCGTCCATGTCATGTGGAACACACTTGCCAAGTGTACGGCATTCCAGTACCATTTCAAGTTGTAAGTATGTCCACAGGCACTCTTCCCTCCCGTACAGCCCAGGCCCCATAGTGCAATTAGGCTATGTAGGATACAGTCCGAGTGGCGTTGCATTCAAACTTGCATCCAATTTGTTCCAGAGTTCTGTGCTATACGAAGCTTTAGGGCTGGCCTTGAAATGATCTTAGCGTGTGCCGCATCTGGGATTGCTGGCGTGTCACACAACACAGTAACTTCCACCGGCCGTCGACTTTTTCACCACCACGAGTGAGTATATTGTGCTTGTTTCCAGCGAATGGAATGCTGAGCCTATCATCGGTGCCTCAGTGTCGATACAATACCGACAGTACGTTGACGATTTGCATGCACCACACCATGTTGACCACTGCGCTGCTCCACAGGGATATGCCGCCTGCTGGGGGTTTCGAGGCCATAAAGTACAAGCGCAACCTTCCCTTTCGCGGTCCCAGTGGTCTAGCCATCTTGGGTGCTGTGACGGTCGTGTGTGCGTACGGGTTCTATCGTGTCGGAAAGGGAAACTTGGAAAGAAGGTATGTTTATCCTCACAAATAGCGCATACGGGGTCCGCAGGCTGTAAAACGTGGCTTCACATGGTGCGCTCGTTGCGAAACGTGTCTCCTTCGGCGGAGGATCCGGCCGACTGCTTATCAGCGAGTTTGACCTGATTCGGGCCGTGCCAGAAAAAGCGCATTTTTCTCATTTGGACCCTAACCACTCGCTTTTCCCCTATAGGGAACTGCAGAGGGAGAAAGTTTGGTCACGCATCCACCTTGTCCCGCTGCTTCTGGCCGAGGGAGATCGGGACGCGTACCGTCGACAGGAAGCGACGCTGGAGCGTGAAAGGGTAATCATGAAGGATGTAAAGGACTGGGAGGTGGGTGTTGTTTCCCCGCTGAATGATGCGTATCGAGCAGAAAAATTGATGTGGACCCTGTGCTTCCGCGTGCTCATTGCGCTGATGACATGGCTATTCCGTTTTCAGCCGGGGAAGAGCGTATACAATGGTACGCGGTATCGGTCTGTAGAATCCATCGTGGTTCTATGATTGGTAGAGTCGCTAGCTACCCAATGCAATTGGATTGAGAAAAAACATATGGAACGAAGAGGGACACAGCCTTGCTTCCCATGCAGGCTCCGCCAGCTGTGGCTTAACGCGGACTAATTGTTCCGGTGGCGGGTGGCGATATACAAAAGAGACCGTTGGGTCGGGTCAGAGTTGCTCGTTGAAGATTGGCACTTGAGGGCCGGTCACGCGTGTATACGCACCGCCAAGGCCAGCGACGTTGTTAAATTTGCTCAAGAGCGCGCGCGATTGTGACGGTGGTCGTGACGCCGCAACTCAGAGGCTGACGACGACTCAAGTTAGGGGGCCAGGTACGGGTTGGATCGGTTCGATTGCGTGGGCATGTGCACGGGGCTCGAAGACTCATCGAGTGAGAGCGTGTGGGTGTAAGTCTCCTGGGCTGTTATTAATGGCGTTTCTTTGCGAGGACCTGATTTGGTTATCCCAACCCGATAGATTTGCGATTGTAGACGCGCAGACGAGACTGCTGAATCCAGACGAGTCAGGTTGGCACATGGTGACCAGTTTGGCAGCCGGGTACAGGATTCGAGGGACGCTATGGATATCGAGCCGAACCCCTCTCGTCCTCTCCCGATTCCACTCATACAGTTCCTCAAATCCTGCTGACTCCCATCCCGATTCGCTCTCTCATCACTACCCGGGTCCGACGACTATTAAAGCCAATCTCCCGCTCTCCCTTGCTCTCCCGCCCATCCCTCGCACAATGCCTTTCCCCCCTTACCCTCACCGTCCCCGCAGACCGACCGCGATGACAGACACGCACATGAAGGACCCCACCCCCCTCATGACCTTTGTCGACACTTCCCCATACGACCTCATCTCCCCCACCGACACAGACCAGATGATCTTTGGCCCCCTCGAGCTCGACGATCACTCCCTCCTCTCCCCATCCTGGGATCCCTCCCGCGACCTCGCCTACAATCAGCCCATCTCCCCCGTCCTTTCTGACAATCCCGCCTCCCCTCGTCGCGCCTCCGACTTTGACATCCCAGACGCGTCACCCAGCAGCACCTTCTATGACTCCCACTCCTTTGGCAGCTTCGACGATGTACAGCCCATGTTCGATCTCGATGACTCCAATCTTTCGCAGTGGCTGAACGACTCCCACGTTTCCGCCTTGGATCCGTCTTCTTCTTCCCCCATCCCGATACGTGGCACCCAATCAGACCCACAATCGCCTCCCGCCTTCGTTCCGTACGGCAACAGTGTGTTCCCCCAGAATGCATCCTTCTCCCCATCCGAGTTCGCAGGCCTGCATCCTCTCCCCAGATCGCTATCGCCCACGGAGATTTCTGATGGTTACCTCAGCTCTCCCGGTCTCGGTGTGGCCTCAATATCTCCTGCCGAGACCTCACTGAGACCGCCCGCGTGGGCATCCCAGCTGTGGGATTCATCTCATTACACGCCCTCCACTTCAGGCCGTTCCTCCGGGCCCCACCCGCCCCTATATGAGAACCCTTACACAGCCAAGGGTCAACGATTCCAGCCGAAGAGGGACGCCAATCCCCTGGGCCTGATGTTCCAATCATCCAGCGCCCCATCCCCTAATGTTGCTACGCTGACACGGGCGTACAGCCGTCGTGCAGAGTCAGTTTCCGTCAGTGATGATCATGATGCCACCGTGCGACGAAGAAAGAAGCTGCCACTCGACGAGCCCCCCAAGGACTCGAAATCATCTGAATCGAGTACGTGTATATTTGATCATATCCGTCCCTTCTGTGACTGTCGTCATGCTGATTACTTCCTTCATTATCTCCGATTGTAGCTCCTGTCAAATCTGCCTTGAAGCCGCCCAAATTAGCACCATCCGCTTGGCAGCTTTACTTCACAGATTGGATCCAACGCCACCAGGCAACCAGTACGAGAAAACTCAACGTTGCACAGGCTGCCAAGGAAGCCGGTCAGGAGTACGCGAACCTGACCGCGGAAGAAAAGGAGGTAAGTGCTGCGCCGGTGCTTCCTGAGAATTGCTGCCGATCTGAGCTTCCATGATTAGCCATATAAGCAACGATCTCTTGTCCTCAAACAGGCACGCGAGCGCGAGAATGCTGCCTACATGCGGACCTTGACGCCCGAGGATATTAAGCGAGAGAACGTTTTCCGGACTGCACAACGGAAGGCGGGTCGGTCGAGGAAGGGCAACCTCAAGGACCCCAATGCTCCCAAGAAGCCACTGAGCGCATACTTCATGTTCTTGCAACGCATTCGTTCGGAGCCCCTGCTAGTGAAGGATATTTTTGGCGATGAACAAGAAACCACCAAGCAAAGCGTTTTGGCTGCTGCAAAGTGGCGATCGATGACTGATGACGAGCGCAAGGTTGGTCGATCATTACTATTGCGGTATGAAACACTCATATCTTCCTCCTAGCCGTTCCTAGCTCAAGCGGAGCAGGAGAAACTCGAATACGAGGCTGCGCGAAGACTCTACGAGGAAGGGACGACCGGCCTTAGTAACGGGACTAGCATCAACTTCAGCATCCTTCCTGGATCCCCATCTGAGAGCCCGTTCCGCGCCATTCGTACCATCAAATCAGAGTCATTTAGCTCAGAAAGCGAAAGTGATGGTGTAGGCCCAGATGATGGTGCGAACAGATATACCCATCTATAATGCCGCTTTCTCCTCTTGATTAGCAGATGGCACTATGCTTCGTTCTTTGTCGGTTGCTAATCATCTTATGCCCTTTCTGTTCACGACACTGGACTTCATCACGACGGTTCCCCTCGGTTGACCACGGTATTGTTAGAACACCCCCTAGCTTACTTGTTCATATACCTCATGACTCGTTTAGCGAGAAAGTTCACGAACTTGTTACAGTATTGTGATAATATTGCTACGGTGAAAGATAAGCAATCATCTTTTGATGAGGAGCACCGTCTTCATCAAATTCATCCCCCTTATCGTGGAGAATGAGTACTGTCGATAGCCATGAGCTCGACGTGGGAATATCACCTCGGGATGATAATCGTACCTTGAAAGGAAAGACGGTTCAGCTGATATGAGTATGACATGGAGCTCCAGATTTGACGTACTTGGAGTAGAACCCTTTAACAGGCAACTGCGAATGGCAGACGACTCGGGCAAGTTGCATCGCTCCATTCTTCTTCGCATCGTCCTTGACCCATCGATGTAGCGCAAGCACGAGATCGCGCCCGAAACGATATCGCCGATACGGCTTGAGAACCGCCAGGCGGCTGAGCTTGTAGGAAAGTCCCCCCTCCACTCTGTAGGCTCGGATTGTCCCGATTGGTGTAAGGGAGGGTACCAGCCGGAGCAAGAAATGGGTTGCTGTCGGATCTTGCCTGTGCTCGTGAAGAATATTTGGAATCGACGACGAAGAATGGAGATGGGGAGGTGCGATTCGAAAGCAAATAACGTACTCATCAACCTCCACGTCCATTGAAAATTGCTGCTCGTGTACGAAAACGCCGGTCCTCACGCTGACGCACTGATCAAGCAGCACCTGTCTCCCTTGGTGGCCTTGTGGGGGGATGACGATAATTTCATGAGGTGGCGACGTGTCAGGATCCGACATCTCGAACAGGCTCGGCCCGAAAGCGACTTGTTGCCATAGAGCGGGGGGTCACATGATTTGCCTCGACCCGGAGATACGGGACGAAAGTGTTGAGCTAGCGAGCCTCCACGTCAGTAGATGCTCATTGGCCAGGTGGTGAAAGCGCGGCGTTCTAGCTGGCACACCGGAGATGATGTGCGGGGATACATAAGACTTGCGCAGCGGATCCGGATACTACGGGCCGCACTTGCATTGAAATTGGACCACGGAAGCAATGCCACACGTTCATGCAAACAACAATAAACATTTAAATCACGTGAGAAATTTATTTGTTGAAATATTTTACTTGATTACATAATAAATAACATCCCTTTACCATCGTCAACACTGTTTCTAGTCTATCGCCGGGTAGGTTTGCAAAGTTACGCTTTGGATGTTTAACGAACGTCTGAAAAGTGGATGTCAGTATAGTCCTTGACCGGTGCTCATGCACATGGTCGAGCATTTGGCAGCAGCCATAATATCAAGACCGCCGGGCGCACGGATTCTCAAGTCCGCTCTCAACACCATGGCAAGACGTCCATTTCCCAGCGACTTCTTTTCACCTCTGCCGCGGCAATACAAGGGAAAGGAAAAGGCTGTCGAACCTCCCACCGTCGAATGCACTCAATGTTGGCTTCCCCCTTCGGACCCAATGTCGAGCTCCTCTTGCATTTCTCGACATTCACCCTGGTGCTCAAGTACTCCGTCTGTTTCATACCGTCTAATCTCAAGACTAACGTTCTTGTTTCTAGTCCGAAATCGACTGTTCATGATGAACAATGTCATTCCCCGTCGGTCGCAACCCTTTCCCCAGCCTTCCCAGCGGTGTACGCGGCGCCATTCTTCATCCGTAGCACGTACCCTCTCATCTCAGACGCGCTTACTCGATTGGCCACAAACCGTCCGTCCCCCGCACGAACCCGATGAGCCCGCTGACAAACTCCGTTCCCTTTTGACTCC
The DNA here is from genome assembly GCA_038090375.1 of Boletus rubroflammeus. NCBI lineage: Eukaryota > Fungi > Basidiomycota > Agaricomycetes > Boletales > Boletaceae > Boletus > Boletus rubroflammeus. The sequence continues at coordinate 16,769 of JBBPMQ010000216.1, read as the reverse complement.
GTGCACCCCGTTTGATACAGAACACGCTTGGCACCTTTACATGGCATCAATCCACGTGGATGCAAACAACCCGACACTTACCCCAGGAGAGCAATTGCAGTTTATCCGACGCCTTCTCGATCCATTCGAGCTCTGCGGCGATACTCCCCCAGACTTGCCGTTGTTGTATACCTGGGGAACACGTCTTGAACCCTTTCTACGGGATTTGAAATCACATTTGGAGGACGGTTCCCCAGAGATCTTCTCTCTCAAGTGTTTCACTGCCCAGGTTCATGCGTGGTTGGGAGATGTGGCCCAAGCGTCCCAATTGGCTCGGGAAATTCGAGGAACTTGGCTCACCCACGCCGACAGGTGCACTCTTTTGTGTGTCTACCGAAATATTTTGGTTCTTTCGCGCTATCAACAAGATGCTTCATATGCACTCGATCTGCTGATTCGAGAGTGGAAGTTTTTGGGCACCTTTTGTCATACGCGAACCATTCCCCACCCACAGGCCGCGTCGTTCCGCAAGGCGATCCATAATTTACTTGCGGATATTCCCGATGGGGCTAGTCTATTGCGCTCGCGCTCGAGGATGGACCAAGACGATCGATCGCGCATGAGCGACTTGCTTTTGGAGACATACTGTGCAAAGAAATTACTTCACCAGGCTCATGCCCTAGTACTTGAAATGGGCAGACAGCAACTGCCCATTCAGTTCCATCTCCAGACCAAGTTGACCCGACTCCTTGCACAACATGACTTGTTTATTCTCGCGCACGAAATATTCACATCCATAGACCCTTCGACCGACCCCCGACTGTATTATTCGACTGGGCTCCATCTTTATGCGCGTCGTGGCGACGTGAATCGTGCGGAACAGTTCTTCAGCAAGCATGACGACAACAACTGGTCTATACCGGTTGCACGATGTATGTTGATGCATGCTTATGCGGTGGCAGGCAAGGCGGAGACGGTGGTTGAACTCTTTCACAAGTTTTTTCCAACGACCTCGGGAGGCGACTTTCTCGCTGAACGACCAGGAATCATACACTACACTACCGTCATTCTTTCCCACGCCGAACTGGCCAACTTTGATGAGATCGACTTCTGGTTGGAGAAAATGCTGGAAGCTGGCTGTCGTCCAGATGGTCATGTCTATAGCATCATCCTCCAAAGTTTTGCGAGGCGCGGAGATGTCGACTCGGTGGCTGCCATGTTGGATCAGATGCGTACTGCCGAGGTCAAGCCTGATCGCGTCCACTACACCAGTGTTGTTACCCTTCTCGCCCGGAGGAAAGATGCTGTTGCCGCAGAAGCGTTCTACTTGCAGGCCTTGCGCGAGGGCATCATCCCCGATCGCATGATGATCACATCTCTCATGAATGCCCACGTGGAAGCCGGGTCATGGGAAGGCGTTGTCCGTATCTTCGACTACCTCCGACAATCTTCACACTTCCGTCGCGATCTATCCATCGAGGTCTACAACACACTCCTCAAAGCTTACGTTCTCATTGGTACACCCTTTCGTGTCGTGCTCGCGACGTTTCGCAAACTCGTGCGGGTCGGTGTACGTCCTGACGGCTACACATACGCCTTGGTCATTCAATCCGCTTGCGACGCTGGAAAGATGAATGTCGCCGAGGAGCTGTTTGCAGAGATGGAAGAGAAGGCAAAGTCCTGGGGACCACTCTACCATCTCGACGCATACGTCCTCACCATCATCATGGCTGGGCATGTACGACAGCGATCCAAAGCTCGAGCAAAGGCCTGTTACGAGGATATGCAACGTCGTGGGATTAAGCCCAGCTCCGTCACCTACAGGCAAGTCCTCCAGGCATACGCAAACGATCGGACGGAAGAAAGCTTGAACATCGCGGAGTCGTTTTTCAGACAGATCATGGATGCAGACGCGGATGACCCTAGCTGGACAGGTTCCGAGTCTCGCTCATCTGCTCTTGGGAATATCTACAGCCCCCTCATGCTGGTGTATGCGAGGAAGGAGAAACCCGAGGAAGTGGGGCGGTTGTTCAACGAGATGTTGGAAGCTGGTGGCGAGCCATCCTTGCAGTCCCTCACTATCATTCTGGACGTTCACCGCCGCACAAATAATAATGATGTCGTTCGCCAACTATGGCCTCAAATCTGGGCACTCGCATTACGACTTTCTGACGCCAATGAGCTCTTCAAGGGAGACGACTCCACCTCCACTCCTATGCTCAGGCGACGCTCGAATCTTTTGTGCATGCCGCTGTCTATCTACATTGATGCCTTATCTGCAAAAGGCGAACATCACGCAGTATTAGACGCCTGGACAAAGGCAAAAGCGGAAGGATTTAGTTTTGACGCACATAACTGGAACCATTTAGCGGTTGTTTTAGTGCGAGCGGGCGAACTAGATCGTGCCTTTGAGGTGCTCGAGCGGGTCCTCATTCCGTATTCGCGCAAAAGCATCGTCAACAGGGATCCATCCCCTGACTCACCATTGGTGTTCGACGTGATGGCCGCCGATGTGGATTTACCTGCCTCGGACGCACCTATGCACCGAAGGGCACGGAGAGCGAAAGCGGTTAGATCTGCGACGAAGACGGTAGGATCTATGCTGGCAACGCCGGAGGAATCAACCGATTTCGCCCATCCCCTACATATCCTTCATCAAGTTATTCCTGGTTTATCTATGTGGCGTCCGCATGCTGTCACGTTACAAGTCTTGTCCAGTGTTCTCGGACATTTGCAAAGAGGTCGCCTTGTGCAGCCAATACGTGTTGCCAATACGCCACCCGCCACACCACACGATCACGCCGACTCGCAAAGCCAAGTGGAGATTGCTAGTGCCACACTCCGGCGCATCTATCGTAACTACCCGGAAGCCGTCCGTGCGGTCCTTTTGTACGAGAGAGGACAGGCTCGGCGTGAAGCAGTACAGCGGTCGCCCAAGCAGTGGATCAAAGTGAAGGAGCAAGTAGTGGATACATTAGCAGATGGAGACACTATCGGGTTGCATGGGCAATGATGATTGACTGAAAAAATAACCATTGGCCCCCCCAGTCTACGTCATGTATCATCCGACGATTCAGATCCCTCTGAATCGCCCTCGCGATGTGGTCTTCGGCCTTGCTTACCGGTACTATGTCGGTTCCTCTGTGCAGGCCCGGTCCTAGTCAGTTTCCGGCGCATTCGGAGTAAGGAAGGATCTTACCAATGGAAGCTTTTGCCCTTGGTTGCCAAATGCGATTGATAAGGCCGTGGTTTCTTACAGGTATAGAAATGTGAATCCGAGTGTCGAATAGACTCCGTTTTACATACCTGGTACTCCTGGGAATCGCTTGGCAGAAAAGACGACGAAAGGATCCGTGAAAGTCTGGGCCAGGACGGGAGATATGTTTGTGTGAACGCGCAGCGCGCCAGCTTCAGGAGCTGGTGAGCTAGGATGAGAATAAGGCAATCAATACCACAGCCTTGGGTTACCCCAGACGGAGCAAACATGCGCACTCTCCGACATTCATTAGCCGTAACCGTAGTCGAAAGGTCCCTGGAGGTATATTTTGAGCACGGCGTTAATGAAAAAAACTACCTCGTGATAAAGTTGTGCGAACCTTCCGTGCGTACGGACAGGTCTTGAAAGAGGAAAAATATCCCAGGTATCTGATGCTCATCCAGGAGGCGACAAGCGTTGGAAGAGAGGGGTCCTACAAGTGTCCGCGTATATACATGGCGAGGAAGTGGATGAGAACCTGCATGTGGTGAAGAGGACGATGATGCATTGCTCTGTGCATAGTTGCCTTGATAGTATGGTGTTTGGGGAGACTGTTGTGAATAAGCAGGTGCGCCATAGAGGGCTGGGTTATCATAATTTGTTGCATAAGCATCCTGCTGAGATTGATTCCATTGATGATATTCACGCCCGTCGGGTTGAGCCGCTGGGTGATAAGGGCGATTGGAAGGATCGATATCGTGGTTATTGTAGACAGTAGCTTGGGGATGTATGGGCGTTTGGAATGGCGACTCGGCTCCTGGCCAAGTGCGAAAGGTGGTTGTGTCGGTATCTGTACGATAAGTGGATTGACTGTTCCACAGTTCGGCAGTAGCTTGTATACCACTTCTTGGGGCATTACGAAGAGGCTGGTTTTGAATGCTGTGGGAACCGGCAGGAGGATAACCCCAGCTATCGGGCGAGTCGGGGGAAGTATTGTAGGCATTCGAGTTTGAGTATGTGATGGCATCGGGAATGGAAGACTCGGGGGGCGTATAAGAATAAGAGGAACTGGTAAATCCCGAATGGGTTTCTGTTGACATCATGGTGCTCATGACTGGCTAACGGACGGTTTGACATTTACATTTATCTGCCTGGCACGACGAAGATGTGCTCACCTGGGAATCTAGCGAGGGGCGGTGTGGCTCTGGGGCTGAGTTTGGGGTGGAGTGAGAGGAGGGAGGGCTAGGATGGTCACTGCGGGGCGATGCTGCGGTTGGAATGGCGCCGCGATGTTTCTTTGGTTTCGCGGCCATCGTCGAGACGTAGCGGTCGGTGGATGAGGACGGGTGGAGGACGAGGTTCATTTCCCGTTTGGCGTCTGCTGACCATAGATCTACGGTGACAAGAAAAAAGGAACAGTCGACTTCGCTGTAGACACTGAGTGGGTAAGGACGAGGGGCAAAAGGTGATAGACGTACTCGACGTCAACTATGGAGTTGTCTTCTCTGCGGACGACCATCTTGGCGACGGCAGCGGGAGCCAGCGGACGACGATCCTTGCGAATGGGATGGTGAGGACACGTGGTATGGTCGTACGTGACGCGGACATACCTTGTCGCCGAATCCGCACATCCGGGCGCGAAGGGGATGTTGGACGACTTGAAGGGAGTAGTGTCTGCGGGCGAGTAAGAAATGCGGGCCTGCGAGACGAGGAGGGGTAGAGCGGCTTACTTGCGGCCCCACCATTGACCCCAGCAGTCAACATGGCAAGCGAGAGGGTCTGCGGTGGAGCGAATGGTCTGTTTCTGAATCATGGTGTGGGTGGGGAAGGAAGACGGGTGTGAGGACGGAATTTAGAGGAGACGACGCGATGGAGGGGTTGGGAATCAGATAAGATGAGTTCTCACGTCGGGAAGGAGAGGGGAGTAGGTATCGAGTGTCATGAGAAGTGGGCCATTTTGGTGGGTGGACGGAGGAGTGCACAATGCAAGTTACAGCAACAATCCGAAACGACACCGAGTCTGATCAAATCAATCTTCTCGAATCGCGTCCTTGCGCAGATCTCCATGCACGCAGAGAACGTAATAAGTAAAAAAACTACTAGCTACAGCGTGTTTTTCTAGTACGTTTTACTTATCAGATAATCCCACTCACGCCCAAGAATATTCACACGCTAACTCAACCAGCAACCCATGCCAGACTCGGACCAGCTCAATCCAAAGAAGCTCCTCCAGGACCTCATCCGACGCGAAGACTTGTCTAACAGGACATGCGCCGACTGCAGCAATCCAAATCCCCAATGGGCCTCAGGTATCCCCCTCATCGAACTCGCACCCTCCCCTCCTCATCTCTGCAGTCAGCTTCGCCATCTTCCTCTGTCTCCAGTGCGCCGGCGTGCACAGAGGTTTCGGCGTGCACATCAGGTATCTCACTCTCCCCCATCCGTCACTTGAATAACCCATCTCGTTCACATCAGCTTCGTGAGATCCGTCTCAATGGACACCTGGCAGAATGATCAGGTCAAACGCATGCAGGTACGCTTCCCGTTCACACTCTCCCTCATCCCCACACATCGTTCTCGCAGCTCGGTGGAAATGCCCCTTTCAAAGATTTCATCCGCTCCTACCCGCCTGAACAAGCCGGTCACACAGACGGCATCGATCCACATGCTCTTTATCACTCTTGGGCAGCTACCCAGTACCGCGAAAAGGTGGGACGTCCCATATTGCACTCCCTGCTTTGTACTCAGCTAGCACAAGTTGGATTATGCCCTGGCGGGAAAGCCCTGGACGCCATCAAGCCCCCCCGCTGGTCAGCCCACAACCGGCAGTCTTCCGACGCGACCATCATCTGCCCAGGGTCTCCGCAAGTCCCGTGCTTCCGCACGCAGTCCCCCAACTAACCATGCTGCAACGAGCAGCCCATTTCACTCTTCTCCTCAGCCTTCTGAGTCTTCTCACCCGGGCCAAAAGTCCGCGAATGAAGCCTTCTTTGCCTCTCTTGGTCACGCGAATGCGGCTCGCCCCACCGACTTGCCGCCTTCTCAGGGTGGCCGTTATCAAGGTTTTGGGAGTACACCCTCTCCTCCTCCACCGTCCCAGCACCCATCTTTTAGTCTCACCTCCGCTGCTGCCCCATCACTAGCCGACCTTCAGGATAATCCAGCAGCCGCGTTAAGTAAAGGGTGGTCCCTGTTCTCCGCGGTCGTCGCTGGTGCCTCACGTGTCGTAAACGATAATGTTATTCAACCAGGCATGGAGCGTGTAATGGACCCGAACCTGCATGCCAGCGTTCGTGGTTACGTATCCGAGGCACAGAGACGGGCACAATTGGCTGGACAGTCTGCTAATGAATGGTCAAAGGTCCAGCTGGGAGTTGACGTCGCCGATCGTGTGAATGGTGTTGTGGGTACGGTCAAGGATAGAGTTGGAGCGGGTCCTGCTGCATCTGGTTATGGTTCTCTCGCGCTCCATGATGAGGGTGAGACCTCTGCATTGTATCACGACACCAACGATTTCTTCCACGAGTACTCTGACTCGTCACCAACCTCAAACACGACCCAAACTCCGAGTGGTGGGAGGGCGAAAAAAGACGACGATTGGGATGAGTGGCAGGAATTCTAAGTAGAACTTGTCGATTTGTACAACCCGTACATTCACGTTTAATTCACCGGCGCAATAGCCGATGGGCCAAGTTCCGTGCCGCGTCTTTGTTCACTCGCAGCTTCATGCACCGGGTTTCGTTGCGCTCAACACATGCTGCAACCCGCGCTCTCCAGATCAACACACCAGGCCGCGGTCTCAATCACCAGGCGGCTGTACCATGCATCTGTCCTTCCATCCCTGGTCTCAACCGCCTCGCCCGAGTTCCAACAAAAGGCAGAGAGCATGGATGTTCTCGTGTCAGATCTGAAAGCCAAGATCGCCCTGGCAAAGGAGGGTGGTGGTCCCAAGGCTCAAGAACGGATGCGAAGCAAGGGTAAGAGGTTGCCGAGAGCGAGGTCAGCCGCAGTCCCTAGTTGCCAGCACATCTTCACACCGGTCTAGACTGTCCTTACTCCTGGATCCAGACACGCCTTTCCTAGAACTATCACAGCTGGCTGCACACGATGTATATCCCGGCGAGAACATTCCTGGTGCCGGAATCATCACCGGCATTGGGCGAGTGGCTGGGAAGGAATGTGTCGTCGTGGTTAACGATGCTACTGTGAAGGGTGGGTCATACTATCCCTTGACGGTGAGCAGAGTCGCTGTACACTGGGGTATTGGGTGATTTGACGCCTCTTCCGTAGGTAAAGAAACACCTTCGGGCTCAGGAAATAGCTCGAGAACATGGATTACCATGCATTTACGTTGGTAGGCATTTTCATTCGCAGCTTTCGGCTTCAGGCTGACCAGCCTCAGTGGAATCTGGGGGTGCTGCTCTTCCCCATCAGGCGAATGTGCGTCCAACATCTTGAAATGTATCATCACATGCATTAATATTGCTGATACCAGGTATTTCCAGACAAGGACCATTTTGGTCGAATTTTTTATAACATGGTTCAGTGGAATTATTGTGGGACTATCAGCCACGGTTGACACACTCGTAGGCCCAAATGTCTGCACTCGACATTCCACAGATAGCATTGGTGCATGGTATATCTGTCGCTGGTGAGCCCACAGTTCACCTTCTTGGTCCCCCGCATTTACGTATATCAGGAGGTGCTTATGTCCCTGCCATGGCTGACGAGAATATTATTGTTCGCGAACAAGGGCGCATCTTTCTTGCTGGTCCTCCACTGGTCAAAGCTGCAACAGGCGAAGAGGTGGATGAGGAAGTACTAGGAGGTGGCCAAATGCACTCCAGCGAGAGTGGTGTAACCGACCATCTTGCAAAAGATGATGATCATGCGATAGCTATCGCACGAGGGATCGTCGGTGACCTGGGAATTGCAAGCGGACAAGCCGTTGGGGTGAGCACTGGTAGTAGCATAATGTCCCGGGTCGCGTTACTAAAGATAAATCAAGCCTTCCGTTCCGCCCGAAAACCCGTTATACCCTGCATCCGAATTGCACGGTATTGTTGGCACTGATCTCCGACAATCCTTTGATATGCGAGATATCATTGCACGAATTGTGGATGGTAGTCGGTTCAGAGAATTCAAGAAGGAATATGGCTCCACAATCGTGACTGTAACGGGATTTCCCTGGAAAGTGGTAATAAAGTTAACTTTCCACGTCTTGCTAGGGATTTGCACACATCCACGGGTATGAAGTCGGTATCGTCGCCAACAATGGCATTCTCTTCTCTCCCTCTGCATTAAAGGCTACCCATTTCATCCAACTTTGTTCTCAACGAAAAATACCCCTGCTTTTCCTTGTGAATGTTACCGGTGTGTCTTGTCCATCGTGGTACACGACATATATCTTGACATTGTTGCAGGCTACATGGTAGGTTCAAAGGCCGAAAAGGGAGGGATAGCAAAAGATGGCGCGAAGATGGTCCGAGCTGTGGCGTGTGCAGACGTTCCAAAGTTGACCGTCGTTGTCGGTGGTAGTTTCGGTGCGGGGAACTACGGTAGCTATTCCATACAGTTCTCCTAACGCTGACGAGACTGATATCCACATGTGTAGGGATGTCAGGACGCGCGGTGAGTTGTCTGGTTTTGTTTCCGGACCACCCACTCTGAAACAACTTCAGTATTCGCCATGTTTTCTGTGGATGTGGCCTGTAAGTCCCACGAGCACTATATCTGGTCCGAAAATTGACTAGGAATAAATCAGAATGCGAAGGTGTCTGTTATGGGATCGGGACAGCTCTCACAAGTGATGTCAACCGTCTCGAGGTTCGTATCTGTCTCATAATTTCTGCACGCTTTTGATGAGCCATTGGCTAGGGACCCGAACCAGCACTCTGGTTTGAAAGCCGAGATAGAAGCGCAATCGACGGCGCTCTATTCCACAGCTCGTTTATGGGACGATGGCATCATTCAACCTACAGAAACCCGGGATGTAGTTGGGCTTGCACTTGCGCTTGGAGCCAGGAGGCGTTCAGATGCACGCACAACAGGAGGATTTGGTGTCTTCCGAATGTGAGTAGTGTATTCGATCGACATTGCCAAATATGTACAGTTGTTTATTTATGAGGGGGGCGCTAAACAACGCTGCATACAATGAGCTATTGTCACCAACTCGTTTCATTCTATCCCAACTTCACATGCATACTACAGTAGACAAAACCTCTACGCGCATTATCTGAGCTATAAGTCATCGGAGATACCAAATTGCTTCATCAGACAAATATATGGCGGACGAGTCACTTCTGAAGAAGCTGTCTGCAGAGACGCGGACAAAACTACGTTCAACCCAAATTCTGACATCTCTGCCCACCATAATCTCTGAGCTCTTGCAGAACGCTATCGACGCTGGAGCTTCGCAGATTGATATTGGTGTCGACTGTCCCGAATGGAGCTGCTGGGTCATGGACAACGGACCGGGAATCACGAAGGATGGTTTGCATAAAATCGGACAGGATTCAGAGCGTGGGTGGTACAGTACGTTATCCTCTTCAATGTTTTTTTTTTTTTCGTTCCTCTGGGTCAACCCTTATTTTGCAGATTCTTCGAAAGCTTACACCAATGCCTCACTGGAAACAATTTCCACGTTTGGCTTCCGAGGAGAAGGTAATGAAATCAATGATAATGAAGCTCGTGACACACATTCATATTCACCTGCAGCTCTGGCTTCCATGGCGGATCTCTCTTGCATGGAGATTTCATCTCGTACAGCAAGATCTCGCGAAAGTTTGTCCGTCATTGTCAAGGTGCCTTCCTCTCTAAGATCCCTCCTATCGTAGCTAACACCCGCTTTTCCAGGCTGGAAAGTCCCTTTACATAGGCCCATCGATCCGTTGGCGAAGAGAATCCCCCGGAACCGTAGTATCGATCCGTGATGCATTTTTCAGTGTATGTGTCAGCCTCGGCTAAAACGCAAGTGTGGTAACAATCGAACAGCTCCCAGTTCGCCGTCAGTCTCACCCTACGCCAAACAAGACCATTGAACTGATTCGGCAAGAACTCGAGGCATACGCACTGGTATTTCCAAATACCTCTTTCTCATTTCAGGATGCAAGCAAGACCAAAGAAAGTCACAATCCCCACAAGTCACACATTCTCAAGATACCAAAGGTGATGGTGTCCCCGTTTCCAGTACCTCACTTCCATCTCACGCTTCTATCCAATCAAGACTCGTTCCACCCTCGCGGCGTTCCGACATTTCTATGGCCGTGCATTCACAGAGGAAAGTATATTTCTGCTTTAGCACCATGCTTGGTTGTCATGGAACTTGCATTCCCCAGTGCGTGGAAGAGATAGCTGCTAGTTCCGGCCAACTTCAAATTGAGGGGTTTATCTCACTTGTTGGAGCATATACAAAGGTATAACACCTTCCATTCTATGATTGAAGACTATTCCCTTTCTGATGCTCCTCGGCCCGACAGTCATATCAATTCTTGTGTAAGTTACATACCGCTAGACCCTGATCTGGTGCCAAGATACCCCTTGTCCAGATATCAATAGACACCCGATATCGTTCTGTGACCTCCACCGGTTAATCGACAATCGCTTTGCTGCGAGTACGTTTGCGAAACATGTATGACATATGTCTTTATTGGGAATTGGGAAACCAGCTGAGATATTTTCGTCCTGCAGGCGTATGACGAAGGAGGGGAGACGAGCTTGCGGCCATGTCTGTTTCTTGTTCCGCGCCATAGGAGACAATCTCACCGAAATTTCTAGCTGCACGCCGGTCTCCCCGTAAAGGAGAGAAGAAGCCAGTTTACGTCCTGAATTTAGTCATTCCCGTGAAGCACATTGATAACTGCCTGGAACCCTCGAAATCAACGGTCGAAATGGATGTGGGCAAGGCTCTTCTTCTGTTTAGTGTCATGCTGACCTTCATGCGCACTAGAATAAAAACGTTGTGACTTCTTTCCTATCTGCAACCATTCATTCATTCTTGGTTCACCACAATTTTGCGCCCGATAAGAGAAGGAATGAAAACGCCAAGGATGACAGCCCGAGGAAGAAGCGAAAGCTTGTCCCAGAGAGTTCGGCTAATCTAAAGGCGCCGTCGGGTTCAGTACAGTCCGAGAGGAGTGGGACGCCCAACCTATCTACCCACATGGTACGTGCCTTGGTTCATGTGTATATTTGTCAATCTATTTAGAAACGACAAGGAGAAGATGCCTGTGGCTGATACACAGGAGATGGTCTGGGAAGATCCAACAACCGGGGAAACTTTCACCATCGATAACCGTACAGGAAACTCCTATCCTCAAAGTGTCCGCTTAGCCGTGGGCACGGATGGACCAATTGAGGCTAGCGCAAAGAGGCGAACACTGCGGATACCCCATGTGACAGCCGAGGAAAATAATTATAATAAGAACAATACTGGTGGAGACCACATACCCAATTGGCTGCGAGAAGCCCTACAGGTATGCTTCTTATCCCTACACCGCGTGCGGGACTATGTCATTGAGACTATTGAAAGGCCAACGACGCCTTCGCGCTTAAACAGCCAAAGATACCCTCCCTCCCCCTATTGGTGAATCAGGATACCGATCATCGGAGTTCTCAGCTTCACCACAGTTGTCACACGGGTTGTCTCACACAGGGGGCGATCTCGTGCCGGTATCTTCAGCCTGGCTCGTCTGATTTTGCTGCGTCTCAGATGCGTTTCCGGAAAGATGATTTACGGAAGGCACAGATTATTAGTCAGGTGGACTGCAAATTTATTGCATGCGTTGTCGCTCTGGGCCACGATCATCCTTCGGGTGCAGAGAAGGACAATGGGACGTGCAAAGATGAGCTTCCGGGGGATGGGAAAATGCTCATTCTAATCGATCAACATGCTGCGGATGAACGTGTACGTGTCGAACGATTTTTGAAGTCGATTTGTCGTGGCTTTCTTAGCCATCAGGAAGGAAGCGGAGGCGTGGAGACAACGCAGTTGTTTCCTCCGGTGCCTGTTTTATTGACCAAGCACGAAGCTTCCCGTCTCGTGGAGCTTTTGGATTTCCAGAAGGCATTCGAATCGTGGGGTTTCCGATTCTCTGGACTTGAGGAAACTCAGTCAAGGCTAGAGCGTGAAACAGAACCTGATAGCGGCTATATTCAAGTATTTGTGAGCGCCATTCCTGAAATCGTGAGCGAAAAGGTGCGTGCAGACGGGATGGGAGCTGTGAACATCTGCTGAGATCGGGCCACAGCTGTTATTGGGTAAAGAGATGCAGGAGCTCGTCAAGGGATACATTGGTGCATTGGAGAGTCGGGAGCTCGAACCACGCGAACCATCATCCCAGCATGATTCTGGAAGTTCAGACGAGGAGACGCAATGGCTCAAGGCCCTACGACGGTGTCCACGTGAACTCCTCGACCTGATCAACTCAAAGGCTTGTCGAGGTGAATGAACTTTACTTTCACTGTGCACAAAGGCTCAGCGACTTTCCCAGGTGCAATCATGTTCAACGACCCTTTGAACGCCGAACAGTGCGAGCGATTGGTGAAGCAACTATCAGCAACTGTTTTTCCGTTCCAGTGTGCTCACGGAAGGTAAGCCCACTGTATATCATTAGCGATTGTTTCGTCGCTTCGAATAGATGACCGGCGTTTAATTTTTGCTTTCTTAGGCCATCCCTCGTTCCTTTGACGCGTCTCACCTCGAAGAGTGAAGGAACTAAAGAGATGGGGTTGGAATGGGAAAACGTAGCTGCCCTGTGACGTTGTATGAATGCAGGAGCACCAGGCCCGCCTCGGTTGGGTACCCTCACGTTCTTTTTACTGCCAGTCGAACGACAGCGAAAACACGTCCGACCAGATAACTTCGGAGCGTGCATGCTTGTGCCTTTGGATGATGATCGATGAGAGGTCGCGTGACGTCAAGCCGAGTCGAGCCGATTCAGCCGAAGGCACCAAGGCAAGTGGCGTGCTCGGGGAACGTATAAAGAGACGCGCGTCGCTTTCAATTCCTGCAATCACCATCGATCAACTACACTTGTATTTCATTCAACGACTTGTACGGCGCATAATTTCCTTATTGTATCATAATCTGTCGCTTGAACATACCCAACGAATTGATATTCATCGACTCAACACCACCTTTCCTTCGCCATGCCAAAGAACGTCACCAAAGTCGTGTACAAGCCGGATACGCAATCCACGGACGAGTACATGATGATCGTCAATCCTGTAGAGGTAACTCTCCGTGTTTCGATGCTTGATGGCGATCTCTGACGTGCATGATGTTGCAGTTCAAGAAATGGAAGTCTGGAGGTGAGCCACTCTCTTTCTACGGGGTTGATTTGCTTTATCGAAACGCATCGCTGACTTTATCTCTTTCAAGACACGTAAATGCACACGTTTATTGATGAGTGCCTTTGACTGATTGCTTGTCGTCGTGCCTTTAGGACGATTCCTCTCGCAGAAGTGGTCGATTGTACGTGCATGACCCCTATATATACGAGGCTTAGATGGCATCACTCACAATACCGTCATCCAATTTCCAGCGTTCCAAATATTTTATTCGTCGCAGGGTTCTCAAGGGTATCTAGGTCGCCCTTCTAAACAACAACTCGAAAACACCTTTGGAACATCCAGAGATGTCGAGGTTGTTAAAGTACTGTTGGCAAAGGGCAAAGAACAATCGGGTGAAGGATTCCATTCGGCAACCTTTAGTATGAACGCTTCGAGAGGAAGCGCGGTTCTGGACAACAAGGGAAAGGGATTGTCGGGCATCTGAGCTCAACACGTCCATTTTCCAAAGGAAACAAGTACATGCATTGTATCACTAGTGTACAGATAACGCATTCTCGAGAGCATCTGACGATATTCCGGAATCTGATATCCGTGGAAGATGCGACAGCGAGGACGGTAAACGTTCCCGCGTCTACCGTCCAGACTTTATCGTGATCATCGTAGAAACTGAATGCATCTCCCAGGACCGATGAGAATCCGCGTTTTTCTGCCAGGTTCGAGTTCCACGCCTTGGGTTATTTGGACGCGGCAGGGCGCTGTGCGAGTCTGAGATGCATACCTGCACAACCTCGCACCTGGCAGCGTTCCCTGTATTGGTGATGATGAACGACACGGGGAAACTACCCGTGGGTGTGACTGGCGTGGTAGTCAGAGTGGTACACGCAAACGTCGTGTACGAGAGTCCGTAACCGAACGGGAAAAGTGGCATGACGTCACGGATCTCGTAGCCACGGCAGCCAACGAAGATGCCCTGTGTTCAAACATCAATGGGGTCTCAAACGTCCACGCGATGTCACGCAAGGGGTATAAAAGAAAGAGGGGAAGGAAGGGAAGACGGATCTCTTTTCCGTACTCTTGATCACGAAGCCCATACGGCGGGTACGAAGGTGAATCCTCGGCTTGTTTCCTGTTCGTTGTTGCGACCGATGGTATCAATACCACCAGGATGCAAGGAAAAGCATCGTCAGCATATCAGCACGTCAGCACGTCAAAGAGGACCCGGCATGCACGGGAACATAAGGGGGAGCTTACCAGACGGATTCACTCGCGCGGACAAGACGTCTGCAAGTCCATTCCCAAGTTCGTTTCCGCCGTAAAAGGCTTGGACCAGTGCTTTTGCACGATATACCCACGGCAGACGTACAGGCGTGCTAGACTGATCGACGACGATCGTGTTTGGATTCGCAGCGGGGACTTGGGAGACCGGACGGTTAATCTGTCCTGGAAGTCTGAGAAGTGGTGTGTTAGTCAACGAAACAGGCCATCGCCGTCAAAGCGTCGTAGGGCTCACTCCAAGTCCGGCCTCGCTCTCGCAGCATCTGACAAATTTCAAGTCAGCCAATCCAAATACAAACAGTTGAGCACGAACGCACTTGTGATTCAACCCGATCACCATGATTGCCACTTTCAGACAGTTCCCCAAAGTAGAGGACAGGCACCAAGGATAAGGGCTCGCTATCTGCATCCTTAGCAACTGCCACTGCCCTCTTCAGGCCACTCTCTTCTTCGAATTTGCAAAATGCGATCCTCAGCCACCCCAAAGAGCAAGTAGAGGGCACCCATCATAGGATGGCTGATTGTTCAACCTCACTTCCAGCCTGTATACATCGCCGTTGAGTGATCCCGACAACGTCGGCGGTGCCTTTGTCAAAGAAATTCTCCCCTTTAAAGAAGGTTGGTGGACAAGTCGATGACGAGCGTATCGTCAAAGGAAGAGGTTGCCCCGCCCGGTAATATTCATTCCCTTTCCTATTTCCCAATCCCCCGATTCATCGGGGCGTGAACGTGGAAGTGTAGCGAATCCAACAACATTCACTCACCATCGCATCCTATCGGAGTCAAAAACGATCAGCTCGCGCGACCCCAACGCGAATTCCAACCACCCCATCCGCCAAAAAGAAGTTTGCATTGTTGGTTTGGGTACTCCACGTGGCTGATTTCCGTTCCCAAATTGGGCTGCAACCCGGTCGACTCTGCGTCAGGCTCGTTCCAGAACTTGAGATTCCCTCCACTCGCGTACGCCTCTGCATCTGGCAGATACTCGTGGCACGGCACGCCGATTCATATCTCGCCTCCACGTCGGGCCACAGTTCGCGCGCAATAGCAGTGACAGCCCACAGAGGCGACACAGCGTATGTGGAGAACAAACGGGCTGAACCACCTCCGGAAGTGAAGGCATATTTGGCGTTAGGCCCTATGACAGTAATTTTGTGGATGGCGGGGAACTTGTCCGGTGTAAGCGGGAGGAGAGGAACGGACTCTGTGGGGTCGTTCTTGAGAAGGGAAGCGGCGGAAGGAGCAGCCTTGCGGAGAAGGGCACGCAAAGCAGGCGTATCAATGCTTGATTCAGGACCAGAGATGGGGATTCCCGATGCTTGAGCACGTTGTGGCAGTTTGAGAAACTGTGGTCCATAAGAACTGGTAGCTCGTTGAGGGAAAGTAAGAAAAACATACTGTTGACACGGTCACCGATCGTGGTGACACGAACATTGCCACTTGCAATGGCGCCCCTGAGAACCCTTCCGCGCATTACAGTCGGACCTATTTAGCATATGACCTTCAGATCGTTATACATGGTACGAACTCACGGCATCTCCAAATCCAATCTAGTATTGATGGCTTGTGACGTGCTGTATGTTCCCGTCCAATCGCCCATTGCAAAGCCCTCGTAACCCCATTCCTGTTCAAGGAATCAATGTACACTTCTCGAATGCGGGGCTATACTCACACCACGGAGGATATCTTTAAGTAATCTAGGGTCCTCCGAGACGTGGTTCCATTGACGCGGACTGTACCTGTATCAATGGACCCTTAGACATGCTATTCGAGTGTCTGTCACGACGGTCCAGGGATCCACATCACAGATGGCGATCTGAAAAGGTTTCAGGTAGATCTCCCTCGACAAGCGTTCTGAGACGTCGCCTTTGTACATATACTCTCGTCAGCATCCCCCAGTCAACAGTATGCTCTATCAAAACCACGCACTGCTAATAGAGAACCTGCACCGCAAAGACTGTTACCGCTAAGGACGGGATCCTTTGAGAATGATTTCAAGCCACGGCCGCCAAGAGGAGAACGCTGT
>JBBPMQ010000215.1:0-33737 GCA_038090375.1 Boletus rubroflammeus | reverse complement strand
CCCAGCGCTGTAATAGCGTCGGCAGTTCGTGCTTTGCTATTCGCTTCGAGGTACCGGCCTAAACCAGCTCGGAATTAGCTCAGCAGAGAGAATGGACGGTCCCCACTCACCGCATAACAGAAACAACGTGAGGAAGATGACAGAATCAAAGTATGTAGTGGTGTCACCGATTCCGTTTGAAGCAGGTGGCTGAGAGGCCGCGAGTGCCAGGAGTGCAACGGAGGCGAAATAGGCAACGGAGACGCCGGTGGAAACCTGAAGAAGGATTAGCGAGGAGCGAGGAGGACGAAAGGGGTTGTATTACAAGAAGGTTCATACTGCCAAATCTGGTGAAGCGCGTGATGATCGGCGTTGAGCTTCTTTTACGCCACATGGCCAGTATCTCCTTGATGCTGCGCCGATGGAATAGCCCCGCGCCATAAAACATGACGGGAGTTGCCAAAACGAACATGGACCAGACTATCCGTGAGGCATTTCCATTCCACATGGGCTCCATAAGGTAGCTTTTCGATGGGTTTCCGGAGGGGACGAGACTCATGTAAACGACACCGATGACGAACGTAGGGATGGCGATGACAAAGGTGAAGAGCAGACGCTTGAGAATAGTTGTTTGCTCGTGGAGCTGCATACTGCGGGTGCGCTGCTCGAGTGTGGGAGGGTGATATAGAGAGGCAGTGAATGCGGGATCTGCAGAGATGATGCGAGAAATGATGGTGCGGATTGTGAAACCTGGAGGGGCAGGTTTATACGATATGCTGATAAGGGGGTCAGTAGGATCATTGAATGGTTTCGTGACGGCAATTCTAGGGACAAGGTCGCGTAGTGCGTCCAAGATTTTATTGGGACAGTGCCTGATCATTGATGGGAACGGGTGAGAGAACGTGTGAAGAATTGAGATGGACTTACTGGCAGTGCATGCCGTCTACGCGGAGAGAGATTTCGCGGAGACCTGCGTGGGGCAGTTGGCTGGTGGGCGGTGGAGGGAGGATGGGTTCTGCGCTGATGAGCTCTGCTTGGAACCCGCAGTCGTCGATGGTGTCGACGACGGAGGAGACAAAACTCTTGTTCTCGACACGAACGGTGGCGGAGTTGCTGAGGAGAGTGACGACGACGTCGGATATTCCGGGCAGACGGGACAGCATGTCTGTGATGGTAGTGACGCAGGAGGAGCAGGTCATGCCGGCGACGGAGAGGGTGAGTTTGTGGGAGTCGGCGTCGGCGTCTGGGGTGTGGGGGTTGACAGAGAGAGACATGGCGCAGTGGAGAAAGTTGAGGGTCATTTTGAGCGTTGTGAGGCCCTGCGAGTGCGCACAAATGCCTCAGGTTATCAGTGGCTGTGCTAACTCGTATACTTTGTAATGCAACAGCGACCGTCCCGGATCTCCGCATTTTTGGGCTGCGGCTCCCCCCGCTCCAGTTCGATTCTCACCAGATCCTCCTCCCGCTCGTCCATCGCTTCTCACTCAGACACTCTCCCCGGGCCCGCACATGACCCCCCTCGTCCACCCGTCATCCTCGGTATATGCGCCATGGATATCAAGGCCCGATCAAAGCCGATGCGTGAGATCCTCACACGTCTCGTCGGTTGGTCCCGTGGCGCGATAGAAGTCAAAGTCTTTGGTGATAAAGTCATCCTTGACGAAGGCTCGCCAGTCTTCACTTCTATTCCGCATCCGACCACTCACTCCCCTCTCGTTTCAGACGTAGAAAATTGGCCACGTTGCGACGTTCTCATTTCCTTTTTTTCCACAGACTTCCCTCTCGACAAGGCCATCTCTTACGTCAAGCTCCGCAATCCCCATTGCATCAACGACCTTCCCCCCCAGGCCCTCCTCTGGGACCGTCGTCTCGTCGCTGCCGTCTTGGACCATCTTCAAGTCCCCACCCCAAGACGTCTCGAGGTATCCAGAGATGGCGGTCCCCGTCTCGATCCCGAGCTCAAGCAGCTCGTGATGGACAAACTCGGCATCCAGCTCGGCGACTTTCGTGTCACCCCAGAGGTAACCATGCGCGAGGATGGTGATGCCGTCATCATTGACGGCAAGGTCTTGGAAAAACCTTTCGTGGAGAAGCCAGTCAGCGGTGAGGACCACAACGTGTACATCTATTTCCGCGGAGGTGGCGGTCGTCGCTTGTTCAGGAAGGTTTGTTCCAACTTCCTTCACCACGTATTTCCTCCCCTTCATCTCCGCCCAGGTCGGAAACAAGTCCAGCGACCTCGATCCAAGCCTCAATTGCCCTCGAACCGACGGCTCTTACATCTACGAAGAGTTCATCGATGTCGACAACTCAGAGGACATCAAGGTCTACACCGTTGGCATAGACTATTTCCATGCAGAGACCCGCAAGTCTCCCGTCGTAGACGGCGTCGTCCGTCGCAACACCGAAGGCAAAGAAATACGGTATACCAATATCACCCCTAGCCCGTTCCAACCCTGATATCCTTCCAGCTTCATCACCCATCTCAGCGAACGAGAGAAATCCTATGCTGCTAAAATCTGCAAAGCATTCGGTCAAAACGTCTGTGGCTTCGACATGTTGAGGTGTCAAGGCGGGAAAAGCAGCCAGGTAATTGACGTCAACGGTTGGAGCTTTGTTAAAGGCAACGAGTCCTACTACGGTCAGGGATTTTCCCATCCCATCACATGCGGGAAACATACTCACGCAGTCCCCTCCTTGACCAGACAAAGCAGCAGAAATTCTTGCCAGTCTCTGCATACATGTCTCGTCTTCCATAGACCGTCCTTTACCTTCAGCCGACGCCCTGTCCCAGTCCGCAAGCTGGCGCCTCAAAGCGAATGTGACGGTTTTCCGTCATGCTGATCGCACGCCAAAACAAAAGTTAAAATTCAACTTTCCCATCGGCGATGTTTGGACGCAACCCTTCGTCCGTCTGCTGAACGGCGAGAAGGAAGAGATTATACTCCGGGAGAGGAAGCAACTGAACCTTGTCGCGGAAGCGGTGGAGGAGGCAAAGTCTCTTGGCGCCGACGGCGATGATCTCGCGAAGCTTACACTGTTGAATAACGCTCTTATCAGTAAGATCGACCTGCCTGGAACGAAGACGCAGCTCAAGCCCGTGTATTCGAAACGGCAGGCTGGTCAGCCGCGGAGATTAACCAAGTTGACTTTGGTATTCAAATGGGGCGGTGAGGTAACATCCTGTTTGCTGCTTTTTGATACCTTCTGGGCTTCTACATTATTGTTGTAATCTGCAGTTCACACATTCAGCAAGATACCAATCTAGAGATCTTGGCGAGAATATGAAGAAAGACCTTTCCATCATGAGTAGGTTATCATCACAACTGTCCGCGGCCCACGTAGCTCATGTTTCCGCGTGCAGATAAGGATGCCCTCCAGAATGTCACGGTAAACCTCGCTGCCGGTGGCTTCACAACTCCATATCACTGACCCTTAATCTTAGATTTACACCTCATCGGAGCGACGTGTCATTGCCTCGGCGGAAATATTTGCTGCAGCTCTGGTGGACAATCAGTCAAACTATCCTCCGTCTTCCTCCGCCAGTTCGATTTCTTCCCGCTCTTCTCTCGATAACAATTCGAACAATACGACACCGCATAAGAATGGTTCTAGTTCTCATGGAGGACCCCCCGCTCTTATCGTCCGCAAGGATCTTTTAGACGACTCAAATGCCGCAAAGGATCTCATGGATGATGTCAAGAAGCGACTCAAGATACTGCTCAGGCCCGGTGAGCCTGAGAAACGACCAGAACTCACGTGGCCGAAGAGCATGAAGAAGGAGCCAGTCGAAGTTGTGAAAGTAAGTGGACACTGAACACCTACATCTCCCCGTCTTATGTCGTGACCCAGGAAGTGATTGAGCTCCTGAGCTCGTTCCGCGCTATCATGCGCAAGAATTTTGAAACCTTGGATGTTGACAAAATTCAAGAGCGATGGTATGTGTATGGTCATGTATTTTATTCAATCAGATTAAATACCACCCAGGTGCTGTGGTGATGAACCATGGCTCTTCCGAGAATGCTGGGAAAAGCTGTTTGAAGACTTTTGTGATGTAGAACAGAAAAAGTTTGATCCCTCCCGTGTAAGTCAGATAGGGCTATGCCATGTCCTGTTATCATTTCCAACGTCTTGCACAGGTTTCTGAACTGTACGACACCATCAAATATTGCGCCCTCCATCATCGGCAATTCCTGTTTGCCATCTTTGACGAGCATGCTGCACAAGGCACAGACCCGAATCAAACACAAGAGCGCAAGCTCCACGAACTATATGGTCGTGCAAAGGCACTTTTTGACTTGGTTGCACCCCAGGAGTACGGCATTGATCCAGATGAAAAGTACGTTTAGCCCACCTTTTTGTTGATCCCCAAATATACCCTTTTTTTCTCGAATCTAGGGAAGAAATAGGAGTCTTGACCTCGCTTCCTCTACTTCGAAAGGTTGTTGAAGACCTCGAAGCTGCCCGTAATAATGGGGGAAGCTCTCTTACCCTGTACTTCACAAAGGAGAGCCACATCCACACGCTGGTCAACCTCGTGTTATTATCTGGGTTACCCATAGCCAACAGACGGATTCCAGAACTGGATTACTGCGTGCGTGACTTTCAATTTCCAGCGTGGTAGGGATAAAGCTGATTGTACACAATGCAGTCACACATCACGTCCGTCGCTCAGACCTTATATCTGATAAAGGTCTCACTATTTTTTGTTACAGGTTCGAGCTTTATGAAAGGAATTTCGGTCGTGGTAACTCCGACAAAGAGTACTCTATCAAGCTATCTGTCAGCGAGGGTGCTCACTCGTCCAATGTGCTCGACTCTACTTTGGATGCCCGACATTCTCTCAATGTTCAGCCTCGACGGTAATTAGTTCACTGGAAACTGTCTGAACAGTTGATAGCTCACAGAACGATTTCAGAAAATTGACTCAGCATTTACCGTACAGTTTGGTAATTGAGAAGCTTTCCAAGCATTTCGGAAGGGTCAAAGAGGTATGCAAAGGATGATCACTCACCCGACGATCATGTCGATGACTCGTGAGCAGGACGATGACACGGGCACGGATACTCCTTATGTTGAAACGGTGCATCAATTGTTGAACAACAGGCCTTCCAGTGTCAATGACAACAGCAGCAGCGATGATCCTGGCCACGAATTCTTGGAGACGCATTCAGAAGTATGATTACTTTGGAGCTGGGAGAATTTCGAATTTCTACAACGGAAAGAAACCTTAGATCTATATATACTAAAACCATCAAGTCTAAACTATTCTAATTAAGGTGCCTCTACGGCCCATATATGCCTGGTAGTTTATGGTAGTGGGTATCAAATAATAAACGCTGAGCATGGGGTCAAAGCATCAGGAAAATAGAGTGCTGCTTATTTGCGCTTATTCCTACTTTTATCGCTAACTAAGCATAAATTAAGGACCACTCCGAAAAAGCAAAAAAAGCACACTACAAGGAGAGTCTGTAACTTATTTTGCTTATTTCACACTTTTTCCGGACCTCAGCATCACGAAAAAAGCAATAAAAGCATGATACTATATTTTGTATATACAAGCAAAATAAACATATTAAATGAATAAGGAGGGGGAGTAGCAACTACGGATGGCGATGGAATCAAAATCGACCAAACCAGACAGCAAAGCAGCAAAACAAACCCGGCTGCAAGATGATGAACGCGGGGATTGACGGGATGATGTTGCTTGCGGAACGGCCAGGAAAGGGACAGCATCAGTGTGGTGTCCGAGTCTACAACAAAAGGCGAGTGGGGAGTCTGCAAGAGGTGTGAGGTACACGCCTACCTTTTCCTGCACCTAACGTTTGGCTACCGGCGTGAAAGAGGGGTTTTACAGAGACCAGGGTGACAGTCGAACGTTGAACAATAGGATGCAGACATCAATGACTGCGCGATTTGGCTCGAGGCGACCTGAGGAGCAGCTGAGCTTAATGAGACATGGAGGAATTTTTTTTTGAAAGGATGACACTTAACTTATGAGTTTGAGGCGATTAGCCATATCTGGACGTCAGGCTCCTCGTCATAGTCTGAGGTTCCTGCTGACTTGGATGGCCTAGTGGGTGAGTTGGAGATCGTCTACAGTAGTGCTCTTACTTAGTTGTCTGTGAGCGATGACAGACGTGCGAATTTGGTGTGAACTGCGAACTTGAAGTACGACGACATCATGTGCTACTTTAGGGTGGGCACAAATGCCCTTGGACATTCCGTGTTTCTTTCATCCCGCCTCGCAGCACCACCCTTCGCCCTCGTCCATCCCCGAGCGTGCAGGAGTGACGGCACCTTGTCCTCACTTCCATTCTCACCCTCGCCCACCCTCCCCGAGCGTGCAGGAGCGACGGCGCTGCACACTCTCGCCCTTGCCCTCTGAGTCGACCTTGACTTCACCCTCACCCGGCACCTGCACCATTGCCCTTACCCAACAAGAGCACGCAAGAGCGATTGCACAACACGCACAATTGTGTGTGTTGTGCTTTCGCTCTTGTACGCTCTCTTGCTGTCGCCAACGCCCTCCTACTAGTATGCAACGTCGACCAACCCTGTGGTCAGAGTTCCGTCAACGGCCACTCAACGTCCTTCAGGTTGACGCGTTCCCTATCGGTCCCCTGCCCCCTTCTCACAATGCCTCACAATTTTTTTTGTTGTATCCTCGGAGTCATGCAATCCCTACTCTGTCCCACATGTAGATAGCCAGAAGTTAGTATTTTCCTTAGTGCACTTATCACACTTCTTGCTTGTTGTGATTATTATGTGTGATCACCCTTATTTATGCTTAGACGAAAATTTTCGCTCGTCTTGCTTGTACAAAATCTCGGCTATTTACACTTATGCATGCTTTAATTACTTACCTCACTTTTTACCCTTAGTTCTAGTGTAAGCGTGACAAGCACAAATAAGTGGCACTCTATTTTCCTGATGCACAAACGGATGGCCAGATGGAACGTGTCAACCAAGAAGTCGAGCATTACCTCTGAATCTTTACCAACTACCACCAAACCGACTGGACGGATTGGCTTGCGCTCGCCGAATTCTCCTACAACGACAAGGTACAGATTTCTACCGGCTATTCCCCTTTCTACATCAACTATGGTCAAGATCCCTGGAAAGGTACCAGTCCTCAACGAGCAGGGCGAATAGAAGCGGCAGATGAGTTTGCTAAAAGGATGAAAGGAATACGAGAGGAGGCTACAGCCGCATTGGCGAAAACATCGGAGGATATGAAACGAGCTTATGACCGAAAAAGGTCACCATCCCCTGAATTCAATGTCGGAGATAAAGTTTGGCTCGAAGCCACGCATGTCGCGTCCGACCGTCCGATGAAGAAGTTGGACGACAAACGTTATGGTCCCTTTACCATTCTTTCTAAACATGGGGAAAGCGCATACAAACTTCGTTTATCGACGACTTGGAGAACCATTTATCCGATATTCAACGAATGTGTACTATCCCCTTATCACCAACCCGCGTTCCCATCTCAACGTCATCCACCACCTCCCCCTCCCGATCTGATAAATGGTTTCGAAGAACAAGAAATTGAAGAAATTCTCGATTCACGTCTTCGTCGGGATCACCTCGAATATTTAATCCATTGGAAAGGCTTTCCCCGCGAGGAACGAGAATGGAAACGGGGATCCGACCTCTCACACGCTCGTGACGCAATCGCTGAATTTCACCGTGCGCATCCAGCTAAGCCACGTCCCATGCCTACCATGCGTCTACGCTTCCAACCTTTACAAGCCCGACTCATATCCCGGGTCGACTTTTTAACTGGGAAAATGGCACCTTTCAACGGGATGAGCTCTATCGCAAGACTTCGCGGATCGCGAGACGCGATTCTTGACGGCGGGGTAATGTCATGATCATGGCCCGTGCAGTCTCTGTCCGTGCACTGTTTTCCCATATACAGTAAGATGATCGAGTGTAGTTAGCTATTTAGTTCCCGACCCCCTTTCCCTTTTCCCAGCTTCGTGCTTCTCTTTCCCCAGCAATCTACGTGTTGATTGTCGGCGTTCCTGACAACTACACTCAGAGAACTGGATTGACGTCCCTCAGAACTGTACTTGCAGGAGGAACATTCCCAGGACTGCTGATTACTGCCCAGCAAGTTAAGGTTTTTCCGTCAATCGATAGACACTTGGTCCTCACTTTTCCTGTTTCCGAAGGGTGATGACTTCAAAGTCAACGTGGCGAACCTGCTCAATGACACCTCAATGGACACGAACACGAACGTGGTCAGTGCGACCAAACGTTTTCCGTACGCTTGGATACTGAATTGATGGTGGCACTGGTATGGCCTATTCCAGAAAAAGTCGAACTGGGCTGATGGCGCTACGGGTGTAACTCAGTGTCCCATAAAAGCTTTTTAATGCGGCGGACCAGACCGGCACATACTGGTACCATGCCCATGATTCGACTCAGTACTGCGATGGACTCAGAGGACCGCTGGTGATATATGACCCAGACGACCCACATAAAGACTTGTATGATGCGGATGATGATGCGTGCGTCAGCTTAAGCTTTTCGTCAATGTGTTCTTACATCGGTTAGCAAATACCGTGATCACCCTTTCAGACTGGTCTGTGATTCAATACTTTCTCGCGATAGGTGTTCATGTCCTTATCCAGGTATCATAAACCTTCCCCGACATTGACGGGTCTGTTTAATCTAGATTCGACACTCATCAACAGACTTGGCCGGTATGGGGGTGGACCTTTATCACCGCTCGCTGTCATCAATGTCGAGCAGGGGAAACGTTATCGCTTCCGTATTGTTGGGACATCGTGTGACCCGTGGTTCAATTTCACGATCGATGGGTACCCAATGACGGTCATTGAAACGAGACGGAGCCTTGGTCGTTGATTCGTTAGCCGTATTTGCGGCTCAACGCTATTCCGTCGTGGTAACTGCCAACCAGACTGTGGGCAATTACTGGATTCGTGCGCTATCTAACCATCCGAACCAGACATTTGACGGTGGGCGAAACTCGGCCATCTTGAGGTACGCGGGTGCTGCAGAAGAAGACCCCACGACAGAGTATGGACCATACGTACTCACATACGAGGAGAGTAACATTCACCCATTGATCTCCCCCGGCGCACCTGGTGTCCCAGGCAGACGTGAACATCAATTTCGTTCCCCAGTTCACCGGCTTCACCTAAGGTCGCTACACGATTAATAATGTCTCGTATTTCGATCCGCCACTGCCTGTACTATTACAAATTCTGAGCGGCACTCGACACTCCTCCGAGCTACTCCCAAACGGCAGTGTCTATGAACTTCCCCAAGAAAAAGTCATCGAAATTAGCATGGCTGCAACGGACCTTTCTTCGGGCGGTGCAAGCTGCGCCTGGCGGACCGGTAAGCCTTGGTCTCGACTTCTCGGCATGTCATTCACAAGGACAAGGATTGGTTTGACAGCACGCACTTCATCTTCATGGTGTATGTACTTCTTGATACCTACTGTGCACATGAGACCAAGTTGATGGCTCTTTGTAGCACACATTTGATGTCATCAGAGCTCCCGGGCCTGGAAGCAGTACCTATAACTTTGTGAACCCTGTCAGAAGGGACGTCGTATCTATAGGGTCGCAAGCGAACAACGACAATGTTACATTGCGCTTCACTACGGACAACCCCAGACCATGGCTACTCCACTGGTAAGTCGGTTTCACACACAGAGCCCTGCAAATGTTCACGGAGGACTTGGTATTAGTCATATCGACTTTCATTCCACCAGTGCGTATCCTTGGCCCTGGACTAGGTTTGTTGTTGACTTTGCCTTGCTCAGTGGATTTGCTGTCGTGATGGCAGAGGCGCCTGCAGAAGCGGCTGCGCAAGAAAGTCAGGTCATCCCCGGTACTCCCCGTATTCATTTCTCTCATACTGTCTTTTTGATAATCAGATGTAGGCTACTGGGATCAACTATGTGATTGAGGCTGGGCTTACTCCCACCAGTGCGCCGGGAAATGGTTAGGCTGTACTGTTGTCGCAATAGTTTAGTCCCAGCATTGTGACTCTTGACTACTAACCGCTTCACTGATCCCGATGGACGTTGAACTTGCCCTTGTCCTGTGTCTCATGCTATCTGTTCGAAAATGATTGTCAGTGCTTTGTTTCTCTGCCTAGTAGTTGTCTGCCTGCGCGGGAGTCCGAGCTTGTTTTCCTAGTTAATACCGTACATTGAACTTGCTGCATACACCAATGTGAAGGAATGATTACGGAGTTGGGGTCTATTTGGGAATTTTGGGTTATTGTCTTGAACTTCTACGAGTCTACAACCTCAAAGAGTCCGTCCCAGGCTTTTGTTCAACCAGCTTCTGAACTTGTGCAAGCTCAGAAATGCAGTCTGGTCAACCCGGGTCCAACGATCATTGCGACCACAACGAGTCGGACATCCCTGCTGCAATTCCAGACTTCGCACGCGCTTGGGAATCAGCCCCCCAAGTCGTGTTCTCTGTTCGACATCCGTCCACACTTCCCGACCCACAATCGTACCATAAAGCGATTGAACCCCACGCAATCTTTGAACTCGATGAAAAACAGGAAGATGGTTCGATAGACACCATCTTGGTCGTCCCGTTTGGCTGCAAACGATGCAAATCGCTCAAACAGGCTTGCTCCCGCACACAACCAGCTTGCGTGCGGTGCAGGAAAGCCGGGTTGAGCCAATGTGGGGTTGCTCAGGGAGGCTACCAGAGGCTCCCTGGTCCCAAGATCGCGAAACTCTCGATGATGAGGAAGCAGAGTGCGAGTGCGACTTGCAAAAACTCGAAGGCTTGTTCCATTGCCCCCCAAGAGCCTACCGCGGGCCGGTCACGCGTTAGGCAGATAGCTTCCGGAGTAGGATCTTTATCGCAGGCTCAGCCATCTAACTCCGGACGGTCAATCATTCCTGGGTCAAAACGTCCTTTGAGTCCTGGATCTGACCCTGTTCCGCCGCGCAAGAAACCATCGGCCAAGACTACCTCGCGAAACAGAAAGGCACGTTGTTACACGGTCGTAGCATCAAAAGAAATGGATATCGAACGCTTGGAAGTGTCAGCAGTGGGTCCTTCGGCGCAAGTGGCACCCGCAGTGGTATCGGCCGGCGAACATAGCGCCTTGAAATGGACGTTTGTAAACAACTCGCGTGGACGAGATGAAAAATCCTCCCCGGGGCGGAAACACGCGGACTCTATTCCATCTAACACTCCGATTCCACGAGTCTGGACCAACGTGAGACTAACGAAAACCATGTTTCAAACATTCGAAGCTGATATTATCGTTTGTAGTCGCTTGATGGGCTTCTGACAGTATTCCCCGAGCTCGCGAAAACACCCGTTGGCTTTTCTTGGTTTCAGTCCGAAACCCCGATACTCTTACTTGATACTAATTATGCCCAAGGTCATTGGATAAACTCTACTACACTAAGCGTTGACCTGTGAGCGCTCTTCCTTCATCCTTCGTCGGCTGTTCGTAATCAGTGGCATGTTTGTGCAAGGTTATGGGATTTTTCCTGTTATGATTTTGAGCTCGAGTCGACCGTTAAATCGGACACTGAGGGCTCTACCCAACTTCATTCCTGTCAACCAGTAGTGCATTCCCCAGAAAGCACCCTCAATTGCGAAGTTGATACGATGGTAGAACCTTTCTCGGACGGAGTGCATGCGTTAACATACAAAACATCCAGGGTTTGCGACATTCGTATCCACCACCCAGGACCGGATTGTGTTTGACGTGTGTGGCAGTTTCTGCACCCGAAGCAACGTTAAGCGCGAGAATGTTACCCTCGGATGGCACGCTACAAAACGAACGATATACATGCCAAGATACCTGCGAGTACCATGCTAGAGGGAGGAGTCCGATCCATAATGCAACACCAAATGACTCGGTGTCGGCGGTCCGCTCGACCCAGCTATATCCCTCCCATTCACTTTCCCCTCCAGAGAACCCGCTGCCGTCCCACCCACGTTCTGCGTTCGATGGATCCATCACCCACCACACGACATTCCAGGTTAACTTCCAACCACATATTCCTCTCAACAAACCACCCGAAGTGGAAACATTGCTGAACTCTCATCTCCGCTTCATCCCTTTACTGCTGTGGATACCACATGATTCTGGGCTTGTGCCATGCAATCTTCGCCCAGAGTATGCATATTTATGCATGGGACTCTTCTTCATTTCTGACTTGCGCGTAAGTTATAGAAATATCACTCTGACTACTATTCACGGGATAGTTCCAGCATGCAGTCATCCAGCGTGGCGTCTCTTCCACTACCGGTGTCATACAAGGACGGGTTTGTTGGAGCGTCACCCTTCAATGGGCTCCCGGAGGTGAACATGCGCTATTCGACGGTGACCCAGCTCTCTCGGCAGATATGACTTCGGATTCGGCACCGCTTGATACCGCCAGGGACCTATCACATCCCTGGTGGTTTGATCCGACGGACACATTGACACAGGCGGACGATACAACACCTTACCGTCCAAGAGATTTAAGGATGCAATTTTTCAGCTTCATACCACTGGATCTACTCGCCGATTTCCACCCCAGCGAATCATTTCCGCGGGGCTGGTTTTGTAAGTCGTGTGGTATGATTAATATCCAAGAGTTCTTTCGTCACCAGATATGTCAAAGTACTATATGTGGAGTAAGTTTGCTTGTATTTCTGTACGTATGGATGACTGAATACTAGCAAAGTCTACGCGTGAGAAACGCGTTCCCAAAGGAAAAGCCGATTCCTTGTCGAGTCTTCGGGATCCTTACCAATCCAGCACCCTTATTCGACCCACAAACGATATCCCTTCGAGCGTGGTTTGCAACAGTATATCCTGGGACGACGGTATGCAGTCTTGGATCTACGACGTCAGGGACGGAGTAATACTGTGCCACGTATTCACGGGGAATCAGGAACACCTTCAAGAAGACGCGACTGCTTTGCTCGAGAGAATCCAGAACGAGGTATTGTTGCGCAAGGAAGATCATTCCAGTAAGTGCCGGATACCTCTATACTTTCATCCTTAGCTTGACGTCTGGACCGTGGCAAGGCCCTTACTTTACCCATACTACCAGGTTATCACATTCGAGTGACGGATCAGAATCAACGGTACCGGGGGGTACACCTGATTGTGTCCGAATCGCCTACTACACGCTCTGCGATTTCGTCCACCGATACGGAGAAAAGGACAAACCTCGATTTGGCGAGGTACGCATGCAAGCATGGGTCAACTCGGGATCTAAGAAGGTCGGTTCAAATAATCTGCAGGTGGCTAGTCTTCTCACGTCGACATTAGGGATGTGTGCTCCGCGCAAGTAAATCTCCGGTTGTCGTTCACTGCCTGGGAGCAGCGGTAGTTTTGAATTTTACTCCAAAGGGGGGATACAAGGACGCCGCGGAGCTGACCGCACCAGATAAGGGCAAGGGACGGGCTCAAGACATAGATCGGATGGGATCTCCACCTATAGAGCCTCATGCAGGTCCCTCGCGCCAGGAGCAGGATAATGGTAATCAAGTGTCATTCATCCCCGAGCACGAAGCAAACGAATCGCCGATTGTCGCTGAGGCTGAGCACGTGGACGAAGCCACTGCTGCCATGGATACTGTGCGTCATTGTCGAAGTTTGGGCGCTAGTGGGACACCCGACTCGAAGACTCCACACTTTGGTCCCGGAATGGAGATGGCTCATCACGAAGTCATCGAATCGAAGCAAGGACGTGTTCGTAAAAAAAATAATGTTGCCAAAGACAAGAGTAAAGCCTCCGTCCCCGAGATCTCTATGACGTTGCTGCATGGCGATTGTGTTGTTCTCTATGGTGACAATTTTGAGGTGAGCATTACACCGCAGTTGATAGTGCACAGCCCTGTATAGCTAAATGGTGCTTCGGCAGTGCCAGATAGTCCGCACTGGAACCACTATCTGTCAGTGTACGATTCTGTGGATTCCTCCTTTGATACTGACAAATGTGTAGTGGTAATCGGCTTCCCGGAAGAGACATGACATATGGAATATCGAGCCTCTAGCCGAATGTACTGGCTATCTAATTCTCAAGCCTCTTAATATCCCGAATTGTTTTGTACCATCTTCACCAGTATCGGGTCAATGAGATTGTGTTCTCGTCGTAGATAGAGCGTCAGAGCGAGGTCCTAATGCAGCAATCTGTGGTATTAGCGTGAACAAAAACAAACACTGGGTGGGTAACTTCTGACTTGGACCTAAAATTTGCACATGACTATGGCTGCATTACTTTCTTCGGATACCACCAAGGAAGCACAATGGGGACGAGGTATGTATAACATGTGCCTAGCACGTTGCACTTGTACTGATGGAATTGAACTTAGTGTTAATTTGTGGTGGGACGGATTGGTAACCTGGCGTCGGTCGTCTGAACTGTGTTCCCAACTAACTTGGCTGGTTTTCAGGCCGAAACTTGGTCGAAAGGAGCGTGGAGGCAAGGGCGAGGGCAATCCTGAGGCGTAAGCGTGCACTATTGAAACCCAAAAACATGGCGCCTTCACCAGCCTCTATAGACCCGACCTTCTCGAACCTCATATACTACGTTCGTTAAGCAATGTCAAGATAATGTCCATCCATGCCTCGTGTTGTGCATGTCACTTCATTGCGTTCGACGTCGATGGAACTGCGTGGATGTTTGGTCGAAATGCACCGTGTGCGCTGGGTGTCGCTGGCGCCGACTTCATATCTGAGAATACACCCAGACGTGTGCTCGCAACCCAACTTGGCGCGAAAGAAGGAACTAAATTTGTGCATGCCGCCTGCGGAAGAAGTCACGCGTTATTGGTAGACAGCGAAGGGAACGTCTGGTCGGCTGGCACAAATAACCTTGGGCAGGTGAGTATTCGCTTGTTATCATTTCCCAGAATGGTTATCTTTATGAGTCGTTCGACAGTGCGGTCATCCGGTGACTCCTCAAATAACAGCGTTCAAATCTATAGACGGACCATACGTGAACGGGGAACGCCAGCGCGTGGTGAAGGCTGGTGCAGGGATCACTTTTTCCATCGTCTTGACCGAGGACGGAAAAGGTAGGCTTTTGCGAGTGCTGTGTTGAGCTCAAATCAAAACCTTTCAAGTCTTCTCGTTTGGAAGCGGGGAGAAGGGACAACTAGGCAATGGAAGAACGGGCGAACACATCACCACTGGAAATAAGACGGCGTACGATATTGAGACGGAGCCTGGTTGCGTGGTTTTCTCTCCGCTATAATCATCCCATTGACAACTTAGCCAGTGCCCGTCAAAGGTTTGGACGATAAGACTATAACCGACATTGTCTGTGGCGCCCAACACAGCGTAGCAATTGATACTCAAGGGTAAGTGTTGATCTAAAATAGTCGTGTCCGTCACTGAGCGTTCTAGCAGAGTGGTGTATGTTTGGGGTTACAACGGTTATTGCCGGTTGGGTCTTGGTAATCAACAGGACGCCTTGATTCCAAAAGTTGTACCACAGGTACAGTGATGGCCTGCTTTTTCTCGACAAAAGCTAAAGCATCCTGCTTCCTTAGTTTGCTGGTCCAAATGAGATGACAATGGGATCCCAGATTGTGGCTGGTCCTTCAAACACAGTCGTCATCGACAAGCAGCGTATGTACTGGATGGCCGGGAAGGTATGCCGTCGGATTGTCGGATCCCGCTCTACAACTTATACCTTTGTGACAATCATGCAGTGGAAAAATAGCGGAGAAGGTAAACCCGAATGCCACGCTCTTTCGTCTGATCAACTCACGCTCTCTTAGGGTCGTCTGGATCGCCCTATTCCTCATTCCGTTACATCCAGGATCTCATGTACGCTGTCGCTTAAACCAGGTGCTAACTTTACCTAAGCAATTTGCCCTAGGGGATGCAAGATATCTCAAGCGAGCTGTGGAGGTGTTACCCACTTTGCATTGACTCCCGAGGAAGATGGCAGCGTTATGACAATTGCCTATGGTCAGAATGCTGCCAATGGTATGGCGTTCTGCGTCTTTCCTGACTTGGTGCTGATGGGCTTTGAAGGCGAACTAGGCTTAGGCCCCGACGAACCAAAAAGCGCAACCAAACCAACCAAGAACCAACCTCTCGCCGAGATTGAAGTTCTCAGGTCAGCCATTTTGTTCCTAGATGAAGGCAAATAGCTTGATGGATGACGTCTAAGCGTGGCGGCCGGCCAACATACCACGTTGTTCCTTGCAAAACCTAACGAGACGTTTTCTGATCTTCCTCGGCACCCTGAAGTCGATGCACCAGAACTTTGTCTCGTTTGCAACAATGATAACGGGGACGATGACCCTGCGCTAGAGTGCGACAAGGTGTGACTTTCGCTTTACATGTTACCTTACCCTGCTTGACTGTGCTTCGTCAAGTGTGATCATCCGTATCATCTTGGCTGCCTTGACCCACCACTGCAGGCTATTCCGGAAGGTGAATGGTTCTGTCCTAAATGCACAGACGAGATGGGCGCTCTCGCAAGTTTTGGTTCCAAAGCGTCCAAGAAGGCTGCGACGGAAGCAGCAGCCGATGACAACAAAACTGGGACAAAACGAAAGGCGCATTCGGCGATGGATAATGGTGAGTCGCGTCATTCACCATCTTTCCCCCGGGTTGACTAGCGTGCATTTGAATCAGCAACCAAACGCAAAAAATGATGTGGGTCTTCAAAAATATGCCGTAACCGTCGCTTGCAACAGCGGAAGAACTTTATTTTATTTTTGTAATTGGACCCAGGTATCGCTACAATGTATAGTGGTGATTCTTCACTCCAAAAGCTGTATATTATTAGTATTTCCACCCTCTCCCCCGCATCGGCCTGAGCACTGACAGTTTCCTGTGCCTCGCTGTTGGGTTATTCTAGTCACACATACCTGAACCTACCTTGTGCTTGGTTCGTACCTGCGGATGGAAAGCGGAGCACCCAAAATCGATTGTCAGCATCCTAGAGATCTTGGGGTCGATGAGCACTGGTCAAGCACCGACTTCCTGATCACTAACCACCATCCACGGGATCTTGCGGGAGCCAATTGATAGTGGGGGTGAGCTGCTACTTGACTTAATCAGCAAAGTGAAAAACCCGTTGCCGGGGTAACTAACTCCGTTTTGGATTGATTATTCCATTTTTCCTAGCCCCATCCTCCAATTACAGCCAAATGACCGGAGGTAGAGTAGTTAAGCGATAACGTTACACAGCGTCTTTGCAGATAGCGGCTTGAAAATTGCGCTGGCAAGGTTTATAATCCGAATGGTAACAGTATTAGCGGACAAATTTGGGTCCGAACGGTAACAGGGGACTACATAGTACAAACTCGTCACGCAGCACGAGGCTTTCGGTTTTTATGAAACTACTCGTCTTGGCGTTACTCGCGTCGCCGGCATCAAGGAGGGGCTGTGATTGCGTCACGATGACATTTAGGATGCCGTATTTCACACTCATGTTTTGACATCCCTTTCGTTAGAGCTCCATGTTAAAAAGGGTCATGTGGGGACGCCGACTTTCTCCTCAATTTCTAGGTGAACCTCATAGTGGTCATGCATCCACTTTTGAAGGTTTGGAGTCTCGCGGCTCTTTTTTCCTATGCTGGTGCTGTGACGCGCCACACGGAGCTTGTTCTGAGTAATGCAGTCGTGTCTCCAGACGGTTTTAACAGGCGGTGAGTTCCAAGCAAGCTGTCTCGTTCGTGCTCTTACGTTACCTTCAGTGCCATTCTTGCCAATGGTCAGACTCCTGGATCCCTTATCTCAGCCAACAAGGTACGGCTCCACCTTTAGAATATATATGTGTGTATTTCAACTCATTATTTTGCTCGCAAGGGTGACCGCCTGGAAATCGACGTCCAAAACCAGCTTTCGGATCCAGCCACGAACACCAGTACCTCTGTGGTAAGATCATCGCCGTTAAAACCATATTAACGCTTAAACACTGGTAAAGCACTGGCACGGTATATTCCAACACCATACAAATTCCTTCGACGGCGCTGCTTTCGTGACTCAATGTCCCATTGTTCCTGGGGATTCATTCCTCTATCAGTTCAACGTGCAGAACCAGTCTGGCACGTTCTGGTACCACTCTCATTACAATCTTCAGTACTGCGATGGCCTTCGTGGCCCGATTGTCATTTATGATCCTCAGGATCCATACCGTTCCATGTATGACATCGATGATAGTGCGTTGTTAAATCATCAGCCTTCGACATCACCTGACGTTTTTTCTAGATTCAACAGTAATCACGCTACTTGATTGGCAAGTAGATATATCTCGTACACTCTTCACCAGTTGTTTGACACAACCTAGGTATCACAAAAACGCATATGATGTTGCGGCTGCTGACAATCCAGCGGCAATCCTTGTCAATGGTATGGGTCGGTACCCCGGGGGCCCGAACACGACCTTGTCTGTCACCAATGTGGAACCGGGCAAGAAATACCGCATCAGGTTGATCAACATCGCGTGCAAGCCCCACATCCTCTTTTCCATTGATAACCACAACTTCACTATCATCGAAGCCGACGGACAAGCTGTAGTCCCTCTCTCCGTCGACGAGATACCGATATATGTCGGGCAGCGATACTCATTTATTCTGGAGGCGAACCAACCGGTGGACAACTATTGGATACGCGCGCTGCCTGGAAGCTATGTGTCAAACTTTACAAATGGCTTGAATTCGGCGATTCTTAGGTATGCGGGCGCACCGGAAGAGGACCCAATCAACAGGACATGGCCCCTTGTCAACGTGCTCAACGAAATTGCACTCCATGCACGCGACAATCTGGCTGCACCAGGTCTGCCGTACCCTGGAGGAGCCGATGTTTCCATCAACCTCGTTGGATCTATGAACACCACCACTCTCGAGTACTACATCAACGGTTTTAAGTATATCCCACCAGAAACGCCGACCCTCCTGCAGATTTTGAGTGGAGCAAGAGGAGTCGCAGCCTTGGCCAACCAAGGCACGGTGTACACTCTACCGCCAAACAAGGTCATCGAAGTATCCTTTCCAACGGAGTTTCTTCCGACACCGGTGCGGTACTCTCTTGTTCGTTACGTTCTCTGCTGATAGTCGTGTTAGCATCCGTTCCACCTGCACGGGGTAAGTCATCATCAATCAACCCACATTCTTCGTGAATTGAATTACGCCAGCACGCCTTCTACGTCGTGAGGAGCGCGGGGACAACGCTGTATAACTATATCAACCCTGTTCAGCGTGATACCGTCAACATTGGATTTAACACGAGCAACGTCACCGTCCGATTTGTGACCGACAACACGGGGCCGTGGTTCCTCCATTGGTATGGTGCTGACTTTTGTTTCAACGATCGGTCTCTGACTACTTGTCCGATCAGCCACATCGATTGGCATTTGCAGAGGTGAGTACAGTCGGTCTGAGTTGTCGTTAATGAACGCCTTATTTGTGTAGGGGTATGGCGGTCGTGTTCGCCGAGAATCCGAACGGAACCACGCAGGCCGATCCTGTGAACGGTGAGTCCGGTTTCATGACACATCCTTGCTGGCTCTCATCATCTCATCGATCGGTTAGATGATTGGAGAGACCTTTGCCCAACGTACAACAGTAGCCACACTCCCCAGAAATCGTGGTGATCTATCTATTGCTTCAATGTTGGAATATCAACACACCCTTCAAAGTCTTATTCAAATCACAATGCACCTACTAGACTTGACCGTAGTACCTGAGAACAAATGAAAGGCTCATAGGGACATATTACTACGTACACAATCAATCAACATTACATGATTGCACAGGTTACAATTGTCACTCAGTACCGCCCTGGATCCCATGGCATAGGCAACTTGAAGTAGCTCCGAGTGATGCGGCCGCTCGTCGCGATCGCGTCGTTCAAGAGGTTGTTGCCAAGCTCCCGAAGGTTGGACGCCGGGTGAGTCTGAGGTAATGGGTAATAGTACGGTACGAGCTCGAAGTCGGCCCAATTCTCAAATTTCTCTATAGAATTCCGGGTTGATCAGTTACTCCACAGCGCTCAGAAGGCCCGTTTATTTAGGAGGAAGCCGCCTCCCCGCCGCACTGTGTTCGCAAAAGATCAAATGAATGATGGGCC
Source organism: Boletus rubroflammeus (assembly GCA_038090375.1). Classification (NCBI taxonomy): domain Eukaryota; kingdom Fungi; phylum Basidiomycota; class Agaricomycetes; order Boletales; family Boletaceae; genus Boletus; species Boletus rubroflammeus. Next base: position 13,697 of record JBBPMQ010000215.1, on the reverse strand, counting down.
TACAAATCACCGTGTTTCAGGGTCGCGTGGTAGCCGGCACCGCCCAACCCCCCCCCCCCCCCCCCCGTTAGGTTCGGTCATAGATTAGTACGCCTGTATGATCGTTCGAAAAGTTGCCTTGGCGCAAATAGTATCCGCCCGGCGCCTGAATAAGCTTGAGGATCTGGACCTGATTGCAATATGATAATGGGGGAAAACTGAGGGCACCATCGGGACGTGGTTCATCGTAGTAGTACCTTGAAGGCTAGCAAAACCGAACCATCGATCTGGCAAGCAAAACTCACAGCGTCGACGTTATCGGATCTGTGGGCCGCCATATCGAAACTTTGATCATCATTTTTTTTTTGACCTCTAGCTCAGCTTGGGCTTTTGGGCGGCGATCTCGAACGCGGCGGCCCCTCGAATATTTGTGATTTGATGCTGTGGTACGATTCGAACGAGTCATGAGGGCGCGCGCCGTTTAATATGAGATTGAGCGGGGGGTGCACTTGGCAGGATCTTGGGTTGCATTCATAGACTCAGATCTAGTTGGGTTTCCATTTCAAGATTGGGTTCGGAAACAGAACAAGATAACATTGACCAACTAGTACGACGGTAGCCCACTGTACAAGCGGTCGACCTGTAATTGCTGCCCGTTCTCGGATCATGAACACGTTGTAAGACCCACCGACGATGGCATCTACCTCAGTGAAACGGTGAGGAGCTAGTAGTCGCACTTTCACCACATCCTCCGACCTGAGGAATCGATGTTGCACCTCTAAATTGAAGATCCGGTCAAAGACATCTTCATGTCGCGATCTCATGCGCATGCCGCGCGACGTCGATTGTGTGAAACGCGTATATATTAGAGAAAAATGTTACCAGGTATACTATATATGCACTCTACGGGCACGCTGTGTGTACAGCCATGCCCCACAGTCGACTCATCGACGACACAGCTACCCATACACCCTCAAAACGGCATAGACAATGCCTACACTCAAAACCATGACAGCCCCGATCGCACCACCGACGTAGGTCACCAATTCCCAAGGGAACTGTTCGGGTGGCGGTGGTACCGCGTTAGGGTAGCGTTTCGCATGAGCACGCTTTTCTTCCAACTTGACCACGGCCGTTCGTTTGTCTTCAGGGTCGTATGCGACACCGTCTTGTCCCAGAACGACAAAGGAAGGGTAGTTATGCTCGTACCACTCCTCGATCTACAAGTCGTGAGTAAGTTGCCCGGGCCGGCGAACCCAGTGGATGAGATCACCTTGCAACACATGACGGAAAGCCGGAGGAAGTTGGGATCTTGTGGTTTTGCCTTGTGATGTATCTTGCGCGCATAGTCCCGGAAGATGAGGGCGACTTCACGGGGATTTGTGGATCGCATGATCAACTGTGGAACGTGAAACTGATCAGTCTCGAGCTCGTAATGCAAGAATGCGAACCCCATACCTCAGCAGCTTCCGCTTTTCTGATCTTGATATTGCGCTGGAACATCTCCTGATTCATGAAGCACAGTGCGAGCGTGGCCATGGCCATACACGCAGGTATCGCACAAAACACGAACACGCTCTGGTTCTTGAGGAGCCTGAGGTAGTCCAGCGAATCGCACGCGTGACGAAGGGCATCTAGGACCATTTCGCTTTGTGCCCAAGTCGCACGTTCCACGTCGCCTTTCTGATACAACTCGGGCAACTCATTGAAACCGTATTTGCCCCAGATCTCTCTTGGCCAAAAGAAACGACGATCCTCTGCATCTTCCCGGAAATCACGGATGATGTTTGTCTTTTGGAGCAAAAGACCCATCGAGTTGGAGAGCCCAAGCTCCTCGCACAGCCAAGGGACTTCCTTGCCGGAAGCTGACCAGATGGCTGTGAGGCCTTCGCCCACAAGACCTGCGACGTAATGACAATATAGGTCATACTCGGCGATGGTCACAAGGAATATCGAGCCAGTGGTTGCAGCCTTGTGCGCGTAGTCAGCCATCCCGACCTCCATTTTGGCACACACGTCCAAAATGACGTCTCGATACCTGTTTTCCTTTGGTTATCAAAGGTCATATTTCGTGATCGGTACACGACGTACTCTGGTTTGAGAAGGTTGACTTCTTCGACTATGGTGGCGTATTCGACTAAAAGTTGTCGGTCTTTCTCTTTGGGACCGCTTTCGGTAAAGTGCCAACCAGGTGTGACGGTCTTTTCGTGAAACGAGCGAAGGACAGGCTGCTTGACCTCGTCGGCGATGGTCATGTCATCCTCGATGGTATCTAGTCCACGGAGCACAAGATAATATATGCAAATCTGTCATACGAACACGTTAGCGAGTGCAAAACATAGATGAAATACATCGATGGAAAGAGGTGCCTCATGTTTCGAAAGAGCGCCAAAACACTGACCGTTCGCGCAAGGTCGCCGTCAAGCTCCTTGATGACTGCAGCGAAACTTCTACTTGTCAGGTCCAAAAAGTCCCAGCACCGACGCATGCTCTGTCTATCCCATCCCGAAGTTGGGTGCTCTTGTTGCGCGGTGATGTCCCGTTTCTGTTCGTGGAAGATGTAGAATTGGAGAAGAGTCCGGAACTCGTTCGGGTGAGTGAGCAATAAGCCCAACATAGAAACTATTTTTCCGACAGCCATTGGGGACGAGAGAACGGCGATGCTGAAGTTGTTGTGCAGATGGTAGTACGATGTTGAAATATAATTGCGCCTCTTGTCGTGCCATTTCCCCGTTACTTTTGGCGTTCTAACCATAAACAGTAATCGTTGATCAACGTTAACCGTCGTGATGGAAGACTTTCAAGCTCGTCCACCGGTGCGCATCCAGCCAAACGCGTCGTCCCCGCTCTCCCTCAAATTAGCCCAATTCAATGTGGACGAATTTTTGATCGATTTCCAAACACCCAGTACGCCCTCCAAAGGGGGTGACACCACCATCACCGCACAGTTGGAGAAACTCAGCAAATCGCTCAAAGCGCAGCGGGCTCGAGAGCGTCAAAACAGAAGAACTCAATGGTACTATCTCCCCCGATTTACATTCTATACTCGTCTTTGACACGCATTCAGATTCAGGTTGGAATGGGTCAAGAGGTGTCGGTGGACCGTGGTCTTGTTGGCAACATAGCAACCAGCTTTACTCAGGTCCCTTATCTGGTTTGTGACAAAGTTACTGTATTCCGGCAATCCAAATACACCCGATTACAAGGTTCACTGCTTCTCCCCCTGCTAGCTCACGTTTCCGCAAGCCAAACATATCACAGGGACATAGTCAGAACATGTGACACGTTGACCACAACTTATCTTGCTTTGACAAGTGATATGACTCACGGTGGGCTTGTCTCGGCGCTCCAGATGATCCGCCGTGGCCGCGACGGGACCAAGCTTTCCTAGTGCGTTTCTTTTCTTGCCCCAAAAGTTCCACGCGCGCAGGTCATCCACCATGTCCGTAATCCCGGTCGTCCTGGCAGCGCGATGACAAAAATTTCTGGGATACAGTACTTGAGGTTTATTTCGGGCACCGGTGGAGGAAGAGTTTCCAATCCAACTAGCGTGCCGGATCACGAAATTGCGCTGCTAGTGGCTTGCATACGGTTGCCGGTATCTGTGTTGACCTTGCTGTTAGTTACTAGTATGCCACAGTCCATCAGATCTGCCTCAATGGTCGTGTCAGGAATGATGACCAGTTCAGCATCGAGACTTGTCTCTGCCGAAATCACACTGATGCCAGTAACCTTACATCGCATATCGATATCAGTGTTGTTGATCGATATCTCAGTCGCCGCGGTGTGTGCGATGGCGACACTCCCCGTCTCGCTCAACGAACGGGAGAACCAGCAAAAAATATTTTCAAACGACCACATCAAGCCTGCAGGGCTGCCATCCCCGAACCCAACGCGCTCCTTCTGGGCAAATTCCTCCCCGGATGCTAATCCGCTGGCGCGCGAGGGCAGCACAGGGCCGTTGACCACCGACGCAGACGTGTGTATCATCGGTTCGGGTATCACAGGCGTCGGCGTAGCCTACCATCTCTCCGAATTGATCGAGACGAACGTGGAGCACCAGTCGCCACTCGAGGTAGTCATTCTCGAGGCGAGAGACTTTTGTGCGTGTGTTCTCCGTTTGCTCAGTGTTTGAGTGCAATGGGGATGGCAATCTGACCTTCTCTTTAGGTGCAGGGGCGACCGGTGAGCCGATCTATCGATCTCGATCAAACAGTCATGGATCTCATCTGTGGCCCCCCAGGTCGAAACGGTGGCCACATTACCCCTGCCGCCTTTTATGAATTCCACGCCCGCGCGACCAAGTATGGCCCCAAAGAAGCCAAGCGGTCGTACGCCTTGGAAGCCCACACCGCATCGTCGCTCGTACGTCTCATCCAAGATCACGGATGGACAGACGACGTCGATCTCGTGCATGGCGGTCACGTTGATCTGTTGTTTTCAGATCAGGAAGTCGAGGAGGCACGGCGCGATCGCGAGGCGGCGGCGGATGCGGGTTGGTCTTTGGATGGTGTCGTTGCGTTGAGCAAGGAGGAGGTCGAAGCTGTAAGCGTTTGGCGCTTGGTTTGTCAACTATAGGATCGCTGATCATTTCCCCGCTCCCAAGACGTTTGGCGTGCATTATCCAGCAGTGAAAATCCCGGGTTACAATGTCTGGCCACTCAAGCTCGTCACGAAACTCTATCAACAGGCCAAGACGCGTACGGGCCCGCGTTTTAACCTCACGTTGCATACCCATACGCCAGTCACGGCGATCGAAAACGCAAGAGTGTCGAGCTCGGTGTCCGGGTCATCAACGAACGCCACGCGCACGTACGCGCTTGCGACGCCCAGAGGCACCATCGCCTGCTCGCGCGTCGTTCACGCCACGAACGCCTACGCCTCTCATCTCCTCCCTCTTTTAGCGGGCCCACAGGGAATCGTGCCCGTTCGTGGACAAGTCATTGCGACGCGCGCGTCTGTCGGTACGGACCAGATCAAGACCAACGGTTGGAGTGGTAACGAGGTATAGACATATCGCTCCGCCCCGTTGCCTTTATCCCCGTTCAAATTTGTATTGCGCACCGTGCACGACGCGCGACTAAACAAACACACACAGCGCTTCGAATACTGGTTCCCACGTCCAGTCAAGACAGCCGATGAAAGACCCCTGATCATCCTTGGCGGCGCGCGCGAAGCCGCCAGCCCTGCGTTCGAAGCGTACGTCGACGACGATACCACATGTCATCCCCAAGTCGGGAAAACCCTCCGAGCGTTTTTGCCTGCAGTGTTCGAGGGCAAGTTTGAACCTGGGCGAGAGCCTGAGATGGAATGGGTGCGTACATATGCGTGTGCACATATTGGTTTTAGGTCTGACCATGATTTGACCTTGATCGTGCATTTGTTTTAGACGGGGATCATGGCTTACACAGCGATCGGGGACCCATTCGTACGTCTGATCGTTCACTTGTCCGAGATGGTACACGAACGCGTTGCGATGACTCCCTCAGGTCGGACCTGTCGATAAATTAACTGTGACACGAGGGAACAATGTCGCGCAGTACACAGGCCAATTTATCGCCGCCGGTTATTCAGGGCACGGTATGCCGCGTGCGTTTGGATGGTAAGCCGTTTCCTCCATCAAGTGCTTTGCTTGGGACGGATGACCATGACCATGACATGCAATCTCCGTTCCTTTTCCCGTGTTCTTTCCAGCGCCGAAGTGGTCGCACAGATGATCGCGGCAGAGTTGGCGGGTACAGAGTGGACGCAGCCAGAGTGGCTTCCGACGCGGTATCTCACTTGGGAGGAACGTGGGACGACAAACCGCAATTGACGTTTCACATCGTCATTTCTGGGCAGTCGTTACAATACAAGGGACGGCGGATCGTTTGTACCACACGTGTAGACGGGTGCTACAAGGCAGTTGTGACAACAAACGTCGAGCACTAAACACCACCCTTTCACATCTGACGTGTCGTTTCCGCCTCTTTGTTCCTGTCCTTGTCCCTGTGTTTACAGTAATCGCCCAGGTCGCATCGAGTGTGTGTACTCAGCGCAAGTCCTCTTCATGACCAACGACGCCACACCTCCGACAGCACCAACCGCGGCCAAGACTTTGTCACAATACTGCTAGACTGCGCGCAAACGCGGCTTAAAACTCTAACTTGATGTAAGGAGGAAGTGTAGAGAGCTCTGGAATGAGTGCGTCCCTTCAAGTTGTGAGACGGATTGGATAAGGGACGCGGGGAATCATCTTTGAAAGCTCATTTTGGAGGACGGTGCTCCTGCTCACGCCAGCAAACGAACGGAGGAACCACAACCACGTGAGGGCACAACGGTGCTTGAATGGGGTACATGGTTGTCGCGTACGACGCCCTGGCGCAGAAAGTGGCAGCGCTGTCAGCAAGCATCCATAGTACGTCCGAGTCTCGAGATGAGAAAGGTCCAGATGGACAACGCAGTGGACCGTTCATTGGGAGGAAGGCAGCCGACGAAAGAGCGTAATATGCAGAACCGACCACTGGTTGGCAAGACAAACTGGGAAGCGCGCAGCTCGTGCACGATGGTAGGAAGTGCTGTGGAGACAAACGACAGCTCGAGGGCGGGCAGAGAAGAAAAAGGCGGGATACACATCAAGGCGAAGATGGTAAGCCAGAACTGGAGGTCTTTCTTGGATGCGCGCTGCCGCGGAGACGTCGGTCGTCTCACCATTCTCCGAGTCGGAAGCGGGGAAGGTGACTGATTGAGTCGCGATCGTTCAAGGTAGAGACAATGATCATGTTTTGTCCCACCAGTCCTCATCTACTGGGCGATATGCGACTCGGTGTTCTTGAACAATTTTGGAGGCGATCGAGAGTGTTTCCGACACAGTGAGCTAGGAGAAGGCATGGGCCCTACTAACCGCCATGGGCAAGCTCAGTCGGAACTCGGTGATATTGGGTTCTAACGAGAACGATCGGCGAAGACTGGAGAGGGCAACCTGAGGCGAGGACCCAAAATGACAATGCTGCTTGGCGCTAGGGAAAACGGCTGATACGCGCGGAAATCAAACAACCGAAGATCGGGCGGCGCGGAGCAGGGCTTGATCACGATCAGGGCATGGGAAAGAGGCAGGAAACCAAGGCAGGACGGCATCCCACCCCCCAATAACGCGGCAGCTTCAAGTTGGGGTGGACACGATTGCGGGAGCTGGTTTAAACGGGGTGCTTCACGATGTAGCCTGATTGTTCTTTCAATTCACTAATCGGACTCGGACTCGGACCTTTCACGACGCGTTTTGCAGAATTTAAGTTGGGTGAAAATGTCGTCCGAAACGTCAAGACTGGACTTGGAATAGAAATAGACATTTGGACAGCAGCAATACTTGAAGTTTTTCTGACCGAAAATTATGGGGGACCCGACTGGACAAAAATAAATAATCTTGTTTTCGTTGGATTGCTTTTGCATTACGGTCAAACAAATTTGGATTTTGGAAAAGATGGCCCAATAAAAAAAGCTTGGGCGAACAAAAATCAAATCAAGGATTTTGTTTTCGTACCATACCAAATGAAATCAGAAACATCGTGTCGAAAAAGATGAATGAAAAGTCGGATCAGAGATGCCGGAGTAGTCACGTGATTTATACTGTTCTCTCCATCGATACGCTAAGAATCTGTTTGGCGCGTTGCACCTTCAACATTGCTCACCCAGACCCTACCACGGCCACTCAGTACTCGGTACTACTCGGTACTCAGTTCTTGCCCGTCGTGCCAGTGAGTAACCTATTCCCCCGACTTGCTATCAGATACCGAGCCCTTAGTGCATCAAATCGTTGACAGTTGACAAGCTCCCTTTCACATTTCACAGAACCCTGGGTATGCAGAGGGTCCAAGGTCTCGTTCTCGTCACTCTTTCGCCCGGGCCTCTCTCTCATCTCTCTCTCTCCAGCCACTCTGTCATTGCTCTCTCGCCTCTCTCATTCCTGTCATTGCTTTTCATTCTGTTGTCGCCTCTTTTTCGAGTCCTTAGACATGTCTGTAACCGTGACACCTCGCTTTCGTTGCATAGGTCTGTGTCTGTATAATTGTGCTGTATTCGTTAGTGCATGTCCTCCAAATGTGAGTCCCTGTTCTTGTACATTGACGCGTAACAACAACGCTCTTTTCAGACACCTCTTGACGCTCTTGTCTGTTTTTGTTTGCATCCATACAATGAACATGAGGCTGCCACTCCACAGCCTGCCATAGTTCTGCCTCCCAAAGCTGGCTGCAGCGAGACTGGCTGCCCTCAATTCACCTATGTAGGCACTTATTTTGAGTCACGGCTCACACGTCAAACTCATCGACTCCCTTACTCAATTATAGACGTTAAATATTGCACTTAATCCCCAGAGCTTGTGTTCTGGTCGAACGCCCACTGGAATCTGTGGCCAATCGTGGCTGGCACATGCACTTTCTGCGCCAGCAGCACCTGGGCCTAGTACCACCCCTATCCAGTCTTCAAACTTTCACGCCAGTGTTGGCCCCTCCGGCCAAACACCAAGGATGGTTAGCCCATCCATGCCACCTGCAACTCCATGGCAGGGTACTATCCAACGTGGCCATGGAGTGGATGCAACTCCATTGGTGTCAACAAATGATCGGCGTGTTGCCCATTACTCAGGTCAGCGGGGTCCAGGGGTCATGTCCGGGCCCTTTGGCATGTCAGCTCCAAGTCGGTGCATTTCTGGGACTGGTCGGACCCCTCGTGTAAGCCTTAGGGCTATGTCTGGTAGCCATGCTGCCTTTTCAAGCACGGGCCCACTTGTTCAAACCTTTGACGTTCTCATCATTCCATATAGTGTAAGTGAGCTTACTCTGCTTTTCTTGCATATTGTTGACCAGGTGTTTTAGTTGTTCTACACTTCAAGCGAAGCCCATGACCCGTTTCATGGCATGTTCCACCTATACTCTGCAAAGGTGCCCCGCCTCCAGCGCCAGCTATCTGAACACCACCTCTCTCTCACAGTGACTGTGACTATGACTGATGAGATGCAGGCAGTCTGGCCACAAGTCGGTGACCAGGTCTTTTCCCATCTTGAGCAACATGAGTTACATCTTCAACGATATCCCACCATTTTTGTTACCCCTGGTGACCGTGAATATACTGAAGAAGGCTATCAGTTTACTGTTCCTGGTAACAATCGAAATGGTGTTCGAAAACTTAAGTCAGTTGAACAACCTGGTCATCTCATCACCATCAAGTTCCTCAAGGACATCGCAGCTAAGGTCTCGAACCCACGTGGTCAAAATCCACTTTTATGGCTATGTGAGTCACAGTATCCTTTAACTCATGTCCGTCACATAAAGGCCCCACTCTTGCGAACATCACAGGACCACTGCCTGCAAATCTGTCAGTATCCCCCAGAAGACATTTTTGCCTTGCCCAACATGTGATGGATGGCTTCATGTCCGAAGATCATCTCGAATCTGTGGAATCGATGATGTGCCTTCTGCAGTGTCCAACAGTCATGGTATGTCCAACTTTTTTATAATATACGCTTGTCAACCCTTAACTTTTATCCATCTAGTCGCAATCACACGCACCCCACACTGTCAATCGTGAAACCATTCGCAACCCAGATACCAATCACCTCTTGCCACTCCTCCCCGATATACTGCTCGCTTTCCAGAACTCTGTTGAAGGTCCTGCATGAATCCCCAACATTCCACTCCCAGCTGGATCACCCATTACTGTTCCAGTGCCTCCTGGCTATCTGCAACCAGTTCTCCGATTTGATCAACTTGTTCATTCTCATCCTCCACCTGGTGTTGCCTTAACAAATGGAGTGGCTCTTCTCGCATCCTGGAAACATGAAGTTGGTACAGACTTATGGGAACCCATCACCTCCTCTGGGGAGGTTCTTCCTCCACTCGGACATAGTATTATAGGCAATGCCATCACACATATCCATGTCACAGCACCCGATGTTGACATTGCCGCTGACGCCTTTATCAAATGGATTCATGGAAAGTTCAATGACCGACAGGCTGTCTTACCTCCAATGGTGGATATTGATCAAACTTTTGATCTGAACAACATCTTTCATTCACGCCATGTTTGGAACATGTACGTCGCATTTTGGGAGTCAGAGTCCATCAGACTGTGCATTAATCATAGTTCTTCATTTCAGTGGCAGTGGTATTGGCGTAGGTGTTGAGCATGCTATACTCAATAGAGTCATTGAGTTCTCCACCAACGATCTCAAACTCTGTCGCGGGGACTGCAACATGAAGACTGGATTTAGACAACTCAATCTCTCTTCTCCATTATCAACAGTCCTCAGCGCTGGAATGACTTCCAAGCCCTTGGCTGGATTTCTGCTGCGTACATCTTCATTACTGGCCAGGGTTCAGAACCATTCTCCCCCATTCTCCCATTGTTTGCCATTGGGGGATGGGCAGCATTCCACTTTGGAGCGTGCGCATTCTCATGACACTACAATAGCCAGCTGAGTTCGCAGGTCTAGATCAAGTGGCGTGGAACCTCGTGACGAAGGCATTCTATTCTGCCATCCTATTTGGCAGTGCAGACCCAAATATCTCCGAGTCTCCTGGCCTTATGGGTTTCATCCAAGGTTTCAAGATCAGGGTTTCCAATACTCTCAATCTCGCTGATGTACGTTCTGCTATTATGAATGACCCTGTACTTATAAGTTATAAAAACACATGACAGACACTCCTAAAAGATGACCACTACAAGACAATTATTCCTGCCATATATAACCGTTCTATTCGAGAGCCTAACGACCTCCTTTCCAACCTAAGGTTCATCAGCGCCGAAGATCAAGATATCATGTATTCTCAAGACCATGATTCACAAGCTGTTTCAATCACTGATGAGATTGAAACACTATTCACTCACAAGTTCCACCACTATCTGCAAGGACAGGGACACCCGCAACACCCAGCTGTTGCTGCACAACTTCGGTTTGACTCAGAGCCTAAGGGATATCATTCCCATGACGACAAGGTACTACAATCACACCTGTTCTTATGCTTTGCCACAGGCTCAGAGCTTATGCCAGCGGGTGTTTGGAACGTCAGGGTAAGTGTATAGTCACCATATGCGGACATAATCATGGTTTGACTCGTGATAATAGGTCGTCTTCCTCAATGACCTTCCTCCCGAACATTTACACCGTATCCCTGAAAATGCTGGTGCGGATTGGCAGGTACGCATGATTACTATCTGTGCTGTGGAGTGTGTTCATGTCAGATATAACGATTCTTCTCTCATTTAGCCACTTCCAATTCTGCTCTATGCACAAACATGTATCCGCCAGGTTCAGGTGGCCTTAAACAAGATATCTCTTGTGTACATTACAGAGTCACTGCCACATGATGATGATGGAACGGTTGTAACCGTGTTTGATGTATGGATTCATACATCACTCATGCGTTCTGGAGGAGTGCATGACTTCAATACTGCATAAGTACTTCTCTCACTGTTCCCTTTTTTGTTGACACATTGATGCCTTCGAGTTCTGATGAGTTTTCCTCTAACTCTCTCCCATTTCAATGCACTGTTAGAAAGCAACTTAGAGCACAATCCCGACGTATCCAAGATTCATGCTACTGTTATGTTGACCTGCACTAATCCTGTAGCAGCTGCTTTATACAAACTAGCAAAATGACTTGTACTAATATCTACGAACTACTGCATGTATCGCACTCATTTAAGTATGTTGCAATAATTTTGGTCGATAACATTATGCTGTGATGGGCCAACAATAGGCCAAGAGGACCTGAGATACTATTATAGGTTCGTCAGTCATCCTGTCAGTCACGTCCGTTTGTTGCACCTCTGTCAGTCCTTCATTCTATCTGTCTAAGTGCTGTATTTGTTCGGTCAGTTTGAACTATGTACGAGATTGGTTATAATATTGTTTGACATTTGTTCGAATTCTGGCTTCAAGTCTTTAGAGGGAAAACAGATCATCCTATCCAATGCAGTACTGTACAATGACTCTACAGGTCTAGTCCAAGCATGGTCAAGGCATCCAAGAACAAGGTGTGACTCAGATATCCTAGATAGATTCGCTTTGTCCATACCCAGCCATTCTTGATTCTTTACGAATGTAGGTGTTAAAATCATCCTTCACGGACCTTTAAAGTGACAAGAACAAGTCAGAATGTAGAACTGGACTCACCATTTGGGGCACTAGGAGTACACAAAGTGAGGGGTAGGAGGAGGGCCCGGGTCACATGTGTGGATGTAGAACATGTACATAGACTCCGAGTCACTGTTCATGGTGCTAGGAGTAATACCATCATCCGAGAAAGATCCACTGAGGTTGGTGGCTACGTGCATCACTTCAGAATGGGAACTTCATTGACATACAGCAAGAAACACCCAGGCCATGACACTCTTAACTCACTGTACACAGTGCTAATATATCTCCTCGAGCAAGGTAACCACCTACTTGCAGCTGTTTCCTCGATGATCAATGAGTTCATCGCTCATCCCACTACCTCTTGACACTATCCGACAAGCATTCCTGGAACTTGGACGACATGTGACCATATCATTGCGCACCCAGCTAGGTGACCATGCCAGGCTTCAGCATGCACAGCTTGAATGCCACCGGCTCCTTGAAGTCGTCAATCAGGTTTGTTGCTTCTCATCTAGACACACCTAGCATAGTGAGCGAGCCTTTTAGCACACCATGGTTATTCCCTTACATGAAGTCCTTGTCATTCAGAGCAGCATTGCGGAGATGCTTCGTTGTCTTGATGAGGCCGCCATAGCTTCTGTTGACCCATCTGATGTACCCCCACCAATACTCATGGAGGTCATTCATACAGGACAACAAGGGCGTCCTCAGGTTCAGATTGATCCTGATCTATTGGAAGTAGCATTAAGCCTGCGTGGACCATCTGATCTCGGAAGGTTGTTTGGTTGTGCACCATGCACCGTGCGTCGTCTTGCACTCAAGCACCATTTGGTAAAGCCTGGAGAACCCGTCTACGTGGACTACACAGATGAGGATGGAAATTCAGTGCGGCTCTACACTACAGCCTCACAGGACCGATCAGGACTTACCAACGAACAACTTGATGCAATAACAAAGCAAATTCTTGAAGTATTTGTTTTTGGGAGGTGGATGATTGATGGTCATCTGAAGTATCTCAGCCACCACATGCCTTGGTGGAGACTGGTGGAATCATACCTCCGTGTTCATGGACCACCTACTGGTGCTTTTGGGCCACGACACATTCAGAGGCGGGTTTACAATGTTCCAGGTCCTAATTCATTATGGCATCATGACGGACAGCATGGCAAGTCCAAGTCATTATGATTTGCAGAGATACTATATTGATTGCACTAAAATTAGGTCTCATCTGGTGGCGGATTGTGATTCATGCGTTCATCGATGACTTCTCGCACTTTGTGACTGGTGTTCGTGCGAGTAATAATAATTGTGCTGAAACAGTCCTTAGTCTTTATTGAAGAACACGGCTTGCCTAGTAGGGTGCATGGTGATCATGGAACAGAGAATCTGCATGTTGCTGCATATATGGAGGAGGCAAGGGGTCTGGGACGTGGCTCTTACATCTGGGGACAGTAGGCACTCACAAACGCTCGTAATAGGTAGGCCTGGAGCTCACTTGGATTATATTCAGGAGCGTACACAATGTTCGTATTGAACGATTGTGGCGGGACCTTACAGCTGGAGTTGGGTGTTACGAACTTTAATTTTCTAATTTTCCTTTTTC